>JASFAX010004215.1:0-40066 GCA_030737875.1 Allium sativum
GGTGCCTTCGGTTCATCCTGTTCCTAGATGACTTGTATGGACGAGTGTCTGACAGAGTATTTCCAGAGGAGCCACGTACATTGATTTTTACAAACGTATTCCTGTTGATGGCGGAGAAGTCGCCCTTTTCTTAGCTTAACCACTCGAGTATTTTTTTGGACGTCATCCAGTGATATCCAGTGGATCTGAAGATGTGACATTCAAAGTGAGAAGAGATGTGCTGTTCTGAAGGATAAGCTTAACCTCTAGCCTCACCAACTAGGAAATGGCAGAAAACCAGGTAGGTCGCACGACTATGTGGGTCGCACCCATTAAAAGGGTATATCATTACCTCATCTGGAGAAATCAAACGCCTTCGGTTGTCCCTTTATTTTTGTATGCTATCGGTTCAGTTGGCTGGACCCCAACCGTTGTAATGATATATTCGGCACTCTCAAACGAAATGAGGGGACGGTCATGTTTAGCCAACGTTGCAAGATGTTCTTATTGAATCCCCAATGTATTCATCTCCGGAGGTACATTGTAGACATGTAGTCTCATACCTTACCAGGAAAATCCATTTTCCAATAAGAGCCCGCGGTTTTGATTATATACTATGTATGTAGAGCTTGAGATGCAAGCATTCTGCTAGATTGCTATATACTTGTATTACATCACTATTATAAAATCAAAATAATATTGATTTCAAACTGTTTTGGGTTATCATAAGGTAAAAACTGTCTGTATTTGTATGTGGATTTGGTCTTATTATTATCCTTTTTTCGAAAGATTTTAACTTTAAAATCAAGTTGGATGTTATCTATAAACTTAATGTGTTTTCTCACTTTGGTTTACCAGACTGATCCGTGCGTTTGTAATGCTCGGGTTAGACCGGGTTGTACTGGTCCAGGTTATCGGATGCAGTGAAGAGACGAGGTAGAGAAGTCCAGACGTATGATATATGGTTGTTATTCCGCTGTGTGTGGTATATGAGGACAGGATATTATAACTGTCCAGATGTGTTGATGTACTCTAATGATTGTAAGTATTTTTCAAGCTCTCAATAAAATTTTATTTCTATATTATATTTTGTTCCGCTGCGATGTGAGACTCTGATCATGTATTGGTTCTTCTTCTTCTATTCTAATATTTCTTTCTTTTTACCTCACCCTTTAACTTCTTCATACTAACTATCCGGTATTCTCAATGCTATAGTAGTTGACACAATGTTTTGTGTTGATGTTCGGGGTCAAAAATCCATCGTGTCGTTACATAAACCTAGCCACCTAAAATTTTATGCCCCGCCAAATGATTTATTATAAGCACCTTTCATTTTTTTTGAACCGATAAATAAACGTAGCACATGAGATTGAACGCTGGTATATTGTGCTACTAATTGCTGCTTTTTCTTGTAGTGAAACCGTATCTCTGCAACTGAAAGGTTCATGTTCTTTTTATGCAGCATGAATTGCTTTATAATTAACTTCGATTTTCTTCTTTCTAGTTATTAACTGCCATTGAAAAAAGAAGCTAGTGGCAACATCTACTAGAATCCAATATAAATCTCAAGCGATAACAGTAAGAAAATATATGACATGCACAACATTTGATACCCTATCCAATTTTAATGGGTTTGGATTTGATAAATCTTGGCATACAGTTAAGAGATATAGAGGTCTAGTCCAATCTGACTAGAAACAAGGAAAGTCTAATATTTCACATAAAAGGGATTATATAAACCCTAAAAGATATGAAGTAATAGAAATTTACATGGAAAGGGGAGAAAATATACAAACTAGAGCATATAGGAATATCCCAAACAACAATTGAGGAGGATGTGCAATCAGATGATCAAAGCTCTTTATTGTTTTCATGATCGACCATCATAACAAGCATCCAATCCCCTATGGTAACATTATCATTACTGAACATATGTTAACTGCAATCATACAAAACTATTTAGTGATAAGCCACCTAAGAGAACATAACAAAATGGTTAGTGTTAACAATATAAAAGGATGCTGCATTGCATTTAATTTCAGAAACCACTAAGGTTATGACTAGGTTTTTTTTCATTATTATAATTGCTGCTGCAGCATTTAATGCATAATTAGATAATTTATATATGAAACATGGTTAAATACTTAACTGATTGAAATGAAAAAACAACGTCTTCGAGATAAAATATCCCTTGCCCATCAAATAATTACTTAGTAATAATAAGAATATGAGACCTTATATAAATGTTTATTTATAATAAGGTTTATTAATTGAGATATGCTTGAGCACCTAAAATAATGTAACCATCCCAGGTTTTATGAAAATAGGAGAAATTTTGTTGAATTTTTTCGCATGATTAAATAGCTTCCATCAAGTTAGATTCGGCAATTTTCCTAACCACTATTTGTGTCCTACAACATTGTTGCTACTAAGTTGTTCAACATGTTTGTGGATATGAATTTTTTTAGTGTTTGCTAATAAAAGGATTATAGTGCCACACTAAATTTCCTGTTACTCGTGTGTAACGCACTTGCAAGCATGCACATGGTAATCCATTGCTTAATTTATTCACTCAGCAAAGTTTTACCCATTAGTCATTGATATATCAGTTCTACAAGCCAACAAGAACAAGGAGGTGAAAAGTAAAATATTTTGCTTTTCAATAGGACCAGAAAATAGGTACTCATTTTCTCCTAATGTAGAGTGGAAACAGTTTCTAACTTATTTGAAAAATGGTTGGCAGAAGAAGAAAAGAGAACTTATTTTATGATAAAAGGGAGACTCATGCAAAGTTCACCACAATGCAGTTCCATACTGGAATTCAGACTCAGAAACTCAATCCAATTTGTATAAAAAAAATCCATGTTAAACTATAAAACATATAATTAAATCCAAGTTAAACTATAAAACGTATATAAAGATTCTCATTTGGACATAAAATTCAAATTTTATTGTTTCTAAAATAAATGGACCAGAACATAAAATTTTATGCAAAAATTATGTGTTTTAATATATTACTTATAGTGGAAAGTAGAAACCAAACAAGAATTATTCTACCCACACTCGCCCCTAAATTGCACTAGCATCAGTCGCTTTTTTGATTGGTTAATCTCAACTAAATGAATTTAATAATATGATATTGTGGGCCCTAAGTGATATTTCTGTCCAATGAAAGAGCAAGTGCAAGGCGACTGTAGCTAAAAAGCGACTGTGGCTAGAATTGCTCACCAAACAATTTGTATGCCAACATGTGTCCTTTTTTGAGCTACACCTTCCGTCCTTAACTGTCACGCACCGGCTAATCCTACCTCACTAATGGTCCGCATCCATCATCAGCACTGCTGGTCTGCAGCCATCTTCGAATAATAAATTCGGTAAATTTGGAAGCTAGGGGTTTCTAAGGTTAGTAATTTGTACATCTGTAACTAAAATATGAAATTCTATATAGATTCGATGCTTTAATCTACACGACGTTTGGTGCAACATAATTATATGATCTATTGGTATTACTTTGGTACATAGTGTTCGTTTTTAACTTTCAAATTAAATATTGTTCAAAAGTCGGATGTGGTCATTGTTACGGGTTGTTTAGGTGGATAGGCCGATGTCTATTTGAAACGACCCGCATTCTACGCATCGGAGGATCATAGAATATTTATTTTGTCTTCATATGAAGTCGTATTGTCGTGTAACTTTAGGGAATGACTATTGGGGTCATTTCCCATGTTCACGATTTTTGCCGAATTTTAAATGACCTTTTTTCCTTGACGAATCTTGTTTTTCCTATATCTTTTGATTGGTAAGGAGTTTTGACTTGAAACCACTTCCATTAGATCCGGATGATGGTTTACCTTTCCGTAGAGTGGTCACATTAATCAAACGGACATACCGTTTGGGAGATATGGCTGAACTAAGGTTTAGAAGGTGAAAAACAGCTTAACCGGGCCAAATAGGGTGATTAGCAGCTAGGCCCATTAGGGTATTTCGGGATTAGGGTTATATAAAGGCTGATATTAGCTAGAGAAACCCTCTTTTGTCATATTTCAGCCGCCACTTTCATTCTCCTAACCCTAGTAATGGCCTCCACTCTCAAATTCTCCATTTGAACACCTCCTAATCGCTTTCTAATCGAGGATTAAGCTAAGCTATATCAAATCTAGGCAAAATAGCAGCAAATCAGAGTTGGAGCTGCTGTGTTTTATAGAGATTCGACCCAAATCAGAGATGGTTTCAGATCTGAGTTTAATTTGTGGCTAAGGTGAGTGATTTGCATTGTTTTTCACTAATTACGGCTAATTAGGGGTGATTAGTTTTAATTAGCGAAATTATAACTCAGAAAAATTTGAAAAACTGTTTAGAAATTCTTAAATATTATTTTAAGCCTCTTTTAGAAATTTGGGTTAATTTGGATATGTTTTGCTAATCATATGGTTAAATCATGATTAAGGGGATTAAGGGGAAAATCATAGTTTTGGGTATGTTTGATCCATATTAACATGTTAGATGGCTGTATTAGTGTTTATGGTTGATTATGTATGTTGCTATTACTGTTTGGAATGCTTCATGATTGTTTAGCAAAGTTAGAATGGTCAAAAACGCCGTCGTATGGCGTAAACAGCTCGTAGGAAAAGTTGCAGAAAATAGTACAGTATCCCGTTCGTAAAGCACCTGTCCCTCACGACCCGACCCCTAGGATCGTGCAACATCCTCACGACCCGACCCCTAGGATCGTGCAGCATCCTCACGACCCGACTCCTAGGATGGTGAAGTATCCTCATAACTCGACTCCTAGGATGGTGAAGTATCCTCACGACCCGAGCCTAGGATCGTGAAGCACCCTCACACCCCGACCGTGAGGAAGATTGCAAAACCTCACACCCCGACCGTGAGGAATAGGTCGAACCCTAGGAGGGCGACCCCTAGGGTGGAGATCCTTAAACAACACTAGGAAGGAAAGAGCCAGAAGACCACGACCAAGATAGGGATCATGAGTGGGCCCCACGACCCGAAGGTGGTCCACGATTTGACCACGTGTCACGAATTGGAGCAGACCACGAACCGAGCCTTGGTGTCACGATTCAAGAGCGGAAGGAGGGACCACGAGCTGTACTTGGGGCAAACCACGAGCCGAGGAAGTTGATCACGAACCAGAGCTTCGAAGCACCACGAGTCGATATGGGGGATCACGAATTGAACTGAAGGACGAACGAGGATGATGACCAAACCCGAGATGCAAAGGTAATCTAAATGAGAGGTTATTACTCAGGATCACAAAGGGGATCAACGAGTTAACTTCATGAGTTGGGCTTTGCTTCGGGACGTGTGCAAAGGGGTTATCGATACCTATAACTTTGATTCACCACTGAGAGACGGATTAGGGGCTCGTAGTGATAGTTGTACGGGGTTGGACTCCGCCATGGCCCAAAGATTAGGTGACCAAAGTAGTGGATATCGTATGCTTTACGCACTGAGTGAGAGATGCGAGGATGATTGCTATGTTTGATGTTTTCTATCACCATGTCATGCACACCCCATATTACTTTTACACTTTATGTTAGTGTTACCTTAGAGTACTGCAAATCTTGTTGTGCTAATTCTTTGGTTGCAGGTCCAGGTTCAGGTATGATTGGATTATACCTGTTATTGTTCTGTCTGTTTCTTATCGCTCATACCAGACTTTTGTCTGACCCAGAGTTTTATGTCTCTTCTTATTACTCTGGGTGCTCCTAAACGAGCAGGCTAGAGACTAGGTGGTGATGCGCGAGTAGCTGTCCGGAGACGAGCAGGAGGCTTACACGTACTATTTACTCATATATACTCCCTGTGTTGTTGTTGGTTACTGCTTGGGCATTAGTAGTGTACCTTTTCTTTCTTTTGCTTTAGAGACAGTAATTTGGAGTTGTAATAATGATGTTGGATCATAAGCTGTACTTTGGATTTCCGCTGCTATGATGGTTTAGTTTTCAGCTTATACGCTGTCTCCCCTGTTTCATGTCAAAGTTATGTTATTATTATATTTTATTCCATGCGCTGTGATACATTCTACAGGTTCCTTGTTAGTTCATCATCTTCTTTCTTTTCTTCTGACGACCGTCCCGTGCTGGTTGGACATCGGCACAACGCACTTTCATAGGAAATGTCGGCCGGTACGGGGCGGGCATCACATTTGGTATCAGACCTCCAGGTTGCGTAGTTAACCTAGGGGAAGACTTCAAGGAGAGATAGTATACGTAGATGAGAGCGCGTATTTGCGATATTTTGGTTTTCAAAAACTTTATATGTATATATACTATTAGTATATCTAAGGAGGAAGTCGCACTGCACTGGCACCACATTGAGATGGTTAGTCGTTTTCTCTTTACAGACTGAACGATGAGCCGATATACGAGGAGTACAGGTTCAGGAGCAAACAATAGGGATGTTCCTGATATGAGGACGATGTTTACTACCTTTATGCGAGAGATGCTTAGGGATGCTCGGCGAGCAGGCCCTGATGCTGCTAACGGTGGTGGTACAGTAGTGCAGGCGCCTAGGGCCGATTTCGCCAAGCTTAACAAGGATTATACTAGTCTTGGCGGGAAGCCATTCCATGAAACGAAGTTGGCAACGGATGTTCAAGATTGGTTGGATAGTTGTGAGCGCATCTTCGAGGACTTGGGAATCAATGATGCTATGAATAGAAACTTAGCATCGCGTTAGCTTCAAGGACGAGCTATGAATTGGTGGAATGCTATTAAAGCAGCTACTCCTGAAGATCAAGTTACTTGGAATCAGTTTATGACTCGTTTCAGCGAAAAGTTCATTCCAGCTGCTCACAAATCTGAATTGTTTAGGAAATTTTTGGAGCTTAAGCAGAATGGTAGGGCAGTTTCGGAATATATTACTGAGTTCAATACCCTATCGAAATATGGATTATCCCTTATTGATACTGCCGAGAAGAAGAACGAGAAGTTCATAACTGGCTTACATGTGTACTTAGGGGAAAGGCTTATAAACCACATCGATTAGACGTTTGAATCTATTGTAGGGAAAGCATTGATATCCGAGAGCCTTTACCCTAAGTCAAAGGCCGATGTTGCTATTGCATCTGTAGAGGAACCAAAGCCGCAAGAAAGCGGTGGAGGTAAGAAGGGGTCTCAAAATAAGAGGAAGCAAGACCAAACCCAGGATGGTCAAAAAAAGAAGAACAAGAAAGATAAAGAGTTCTTTAGTTGTGGCAAGAAGGGCCACTATGATAGAGATTGTCAGGAAAAGCCTGGAGAAAGGAAGTGCTTCAATTGCGGCCAAGCGGGACATCACAAGGATAAATTTCTGCAACCTCCTAGGGAGAAGCAGATCATGAAAGCATATGCTATTAGTGTTATCCCTTCTTCGTCGAATGCCCCAACTGCGGCGCAGAAGGGAAAGAATGTCGTTATTCAAGGTATGCTTTCTGTTTATGATATTCCTGTTCGAGTTTTGTTTGATATCGGATCTTCCCATTCCTTCGTATCTAGTGACCTGGTAGATAGGTTGGAATTGTAACTTGAGATTGTCGATAGACCTTCAGTTGTGATGAACCCGATCGGTGGTTCGACTAGCCTTTGTATGATTTGTTGATGTGGTCTTATCGAGTCATGGATGTATGTTTGCTTTTGATTGCTTAGTTTTCTTTTGCTAGTATCATCTCATGTAGATTGTTTGAATTCAGAGGAGATGTTCCATGAGTGCTTGTCTGATATTGGTTTAGGCCTTTGGGGCTTGTGCTTGGGGAATGTCGAGTTCGACTAGGATGGTTTGTGTGAGATGTAAGTAGTCGTTGTGATTTCCATTAGATGATATCTTAGTTTACTCGAGGAGTGATGGGCAGCCGGGACATGATAAGACTGTTCGATGAGGTGGACTGCCCCGAGTTGGACTCGATAGGGCTATGGGATGACTCGAGTGAGACTCGAGAGAGTTGGATTTGATAGGGCTATGAGATGACTCAAGTGGGACTCGAGAAAGCTGCAAAGTAATGAATTGTTTAGGACCATATGTTGACGTTTTCGTTGGTTCAAGAATGGTCGAACTTCGAATGGATAGGATGTGTTCATTGATAGTGGAGATGCAATGAAGATTAGGATGATTCAAGTTGGACTTGAACTTGTAAAAGAAAATTGGGTGTTCGTTGATCGTGGAGATGCAACAAAGGTTAGGACGATTTCAAGTTGGACTTGAACTCGTAAAAGGAAAATGGTTTTTCGTTGATCTTGGAGATGCAACGAATAGAGAGACAACTCATGTTAGACTTGAGATTTGTCGGTAATGGGTACTCGAGACTGGGTCTGAGTATGCGGGTAGCTCTTCTAATAAGAGTACCTAGAAATCGTCGATACTTAGAGTGTTCTAGGAGGACTCGAAGCAGGGGTATCTGGGGACGCCCGTTACCTTGGATCCGTTGGATGTGATCTAGTTATCCTTGGAGGATAAACATATGTTGGACGTACGGTAGTCCGTATGGAGGCGGGGCTTCCATTAGCTTTGGGATTGGTTGGACCAGTCAAGTAGGTATCGACGTATGTATGGAGGTGGGGCTTCCATTAGCCTTGGGATTGGTTGGACCAGTCAGGTAGGTATCGACATATGTATGGCTTTTGTAGGTGATAGATATGACATGTTTGATGGATGCTATGGTTGCTATGTTTGTTCCTATTTTTATTCCCTTGAGTAGACTATCACCTGTAGGATTCTGGTAATAGGGAACGAAGAGATGACGGCTTATACGGATGCCTGTGCTACCGGACTAGTTGTGATAGCTGATGCATTGAATAGGATACACGACAGTTTAGATACTATGTTTCTTGAATGAAAGTAATTGGAGTACATTGCGGGATATGATTTCAGACTTAAGTGTGGATTGGATCCAGAAATGTTAGCAAGTTTGACGGTTAGACCGACTTTGATTGAGCGGATTGATTCCAGTCAGAGGGACGATCCTAACCTATTGGAAATCATCTCCAAGGTAGAAATGGATATCGATGGCAAGGATATGAGAAAGTACGGACTTGATCAAGAAGAATGGCTTTGAAAGAATGGAAAACTGGTTGTACCCAATGTCGATGGATGAAGAGATGAAGTTCTTAGAGAATATCACCACTCAGGACTGACTATACATCCCGGTGGTAACAAAATGTATCGAGACATGAAGCAAACTTACCACTGGGAAGGGATGAAGAGAGATGTTGGGAAGTTTATACCCAAGTGCATGAGTTTCCAGTTAGCTAAAGCCAAACAAAAGAAGCCAAGTGGTTTGTTACAACCGTTGGGAATTCCTGAATGGAAATGGGAACAAGTCTCAATGGATTTTGTTGACGGTTTACCAAGGACTAGATCGGATCATGATAGTATTTGGGTGAATCGTGTATTAGAGGATCTCTTGAGAGCTTGTATTTTAGATTTTGGTGGGTCATGGTACGACCATTTGCATCTAGTTGAGTTTGTTTATAATAATAGTTATCAGTCTAGTATTGAGATGGCTATATTTGAAGCTTTGTACGGAAGATCGTGCAACTCACCATCATGATTGGTTGGGAACCGGTGAGAGTTTGTTTTTAGACCAGAAGTAATAAGAAAAACTTTAGATAAGAACAAGGTTATCTAACAACTTATGAAGGCTGCCCAAGATAGGCAAAAGGGTTGACTAATAAAAGACGAAGAGATTTGGAATTCTTCGTTAACGACTTGGTTTTTGTCAAGATCTCTCCGTTGAAGACCGTGATTCGTTTTGGTAGAAGAGGTAAGTTAGCACAAAGGTTGGTAGGTCCATTTCCCGTTCTCGAGCGAGTTGGGAATTTGGCATATTAAGTTGGATTACTGGACAAGATGGCGGGAGTTCGAAACATATTTCATGTTTCCCAGTTAAGGAAGTTTGTGCACGACCCTAATGTGGCCATTTCACCAAATCAGTTGGACGATATCGAGTTAGAACCCGAGGTGGTTGGGAACCACAAGACGATTCGTATTTTTAGAAACGTGTCACGAATTGGAGCAGACCACGAACCGAGCCTTGGTGTCACGTGTCAAGAGCGGAAGGAGGGACCACGAGCTGTACTTGGGGAGAACCACGAGCCGAGGAAGCTGATCACGAACCGGAGCTTCGAAGCACAACGGGTCAATTTGGAGGATCACGAACTAAACTGAAGGACGAACGAGGATGATGACCAAACCCGAGATGCAAAGGTAGTCGAAATGAGATGTTATTACTCAGGATCCCAAAGGGGATCAACGAGTTAACTTCATGAGTTGGGCTTTGCTGCGGGGCGTGTGCAAAGGGGTTATCGATACCTATAACTTTGGTTCACCACTGAGAGACGGATTAGGGGCTCGTAGTGATAGTTGTACGGGGTTGAACTCCGTCATGGCCCAAAGATTAGGTGACCAAAGTAGTGGATATCATATGCTTTACGCACTGAGTGAGAGATGCGAGGATGATTGCTATGTTTGATGTTTGCTATCACCATGTCATGCACACCCCATATTACTTTTACACTTTATTTTAGTGTTACTTTAGAATACTGTACATCTTGTTGTGCTAACTCTTTGGTTGCAGGTCCAGGTTCAAGTATGATTGGATTATACCTGTTATTGTTCTGTTTGTTGCTTATCGCTCATACCAGACTTTTGTCTAACCCAGAGTTTTATGTTTCTTTTTATTACTCTGGGTGCTCCTAAACGAGCAGGCTAGAGACAGGTTAGGTAGTGATGCGCGAGTAGCTGTCCGGAGATGAGCAGGAGGCTTACACGTACTATTTACTCATATATACTCCCTGTGTTGTTGCTAGTCACTGCTTGGGCATTAGTAGTGTACCTTTTCTTTCTTTTTCTTTAGAGACAGTAATTTGGAGTTGTAATAATGATGTTGGATCATAAGTTGTACTTTGGATTTCCGCTGCTATGATGGTTTAGTTTTCATCTTATACGCTGTCTTGCCTGTTTCATGTCAAAGTTATGTTATTATTATATTTTATTCCATGCGTTGTGAGACATTCTACAGGTTCCTTGTTAGTTCATCATCTTCTTTCTTTTCTTCTGACGATCGTCCCGTGCTGGTTGGACATCGGCACAACGCACTTTCATAGGAAATGTTGGCCGGTACGGGGCGGGCCGTCAAACTATTTGTCCAAAATAAACTAAGTATGTTTAAGTCTCTTCCCACTAACCATATGTAATACATACACGTGCATGTATTGACAGCACTATGATAATAAGTATTCAAGATTTTATAGCTGACAGTGATATTATTGCACAATGTGTGTTTTAATATAACCGAAATTTTATAAACACTTTTACGGCTTCTTACCCGAATGCTGATTGTTTTTCCTTAAATACATGCAGTATTACTTACTTATACTTTTGTGATGGATGGAAAGGAACCTCCTGTCAAGGCTAGCCTTAAATTCAATAGATACTTTTTTTATTATACGTCTTGGTTTGTTTGTACTGTAAATTATTGTACATAAGACTATTTTTACTGTTCAATTTGTGCATTGTTTATTTTACCAATATTAGTTAACATTTACTCTATTTCTATAGAATTATAGTAGTACAAAATAAACTTGACTTGATGAAGAGAAAATCATATGAGTAAGTGTGATGCTGGATATAGTAAATGAAAAATATTTGAGATGTATTTTAATGCCATTAAACAATGTTGCATAAGCTATATCCGTTACTTCTGTAACATAACATCTAGAATATTTAATCCATTTCTGCATTCATATCATTGATAAACAACAATAGAGGTCCATACCTGTTATGGTCTATTTGGAAACCAAATAACTTTACCTTTGACTGATATCCACTATGTATTGCATATACATGAATAGTTATATACCAATAATATGCAAAAAATGTTGGTTTAATAAGCTCAAAAAAGTTATAAAATCTATTGCTTAGACAGGTTAATAAAAACTAAAACAACAAGAGGTAAAAAAATAATGCATTGGGAAAAGTGTAGATGCAGAAGATTCATGCTATTTCATTTTATAATCCCCACCTTTATGCTAATCTCTTTCTTTTCCAACCTCTTAATTTATCTTTATCTTTTCCATCATCAGCACTTATTTCCTTCTAACATACTACTTTGCTTATATCGTATTTTGTTCACATTTGTTATGGACTTTGAAACAGTTATATCCCCTATGATTTTCTTCCAACATAATGGAACTACCTAATTATGTTCGCAAAAATTAGATCAAATTAGCAGCATCCGTCCATGATGTCCTGTTATGAACAATAT
Source organism: Allium sativum (assembly GCA_030737875.1). Taxonomy (NCBI): domain Eukaryota; kingdom Viridiplantae; phylum Streptophyta; class Magnoliopsida; order Asparagales; family Amaryllidaceae; genus Allium; species Allium sativum. The sequence continues at coordinate 12,239 of JASFAX010004215.1, forward strand.
TATGGAAAAAGATCTAAAAGTTAACAGGTTTTACAATAATGATTCAGATTCATGTGATTTTAAGACCGAAGATGGACGTCAATAGCAGCAACGATAACTAAGTTTCGTGTTTGATTCATGCTTAGACGAAGGTAGTTTTCATACATTTACGAATCCAGTCTTTGTCAGTCTACTTATATATATACATATATATATGTGTGTGTAATTTGGGTAATTGTTAGCTACGTTTAGGAATATTTGCATGGTTAGTTTATGAAGTTCAAGATAAAAAAATACATCTTTTGTTCTTCATTTTGTCCGGAAATTTCCATATTTTAATCTATTGTTTCTCTCTTGCTATGCATTTTAATTCGTTTCAAGTTGTGCATTGGATGGACTTATTTTCATGATATTTTTTGGAGTAACCACTCATACTAGTTAGAATTTCCTTAACATTGACTGTTTATCATCCGACTATAACAGAAACTGTAAAATCAATAAATAAAATCATTTTTTACTTTTATATTATGCACTCATATTAGTTAGAATTTGGAAATTTTTATCTTCATACAATGCGTAACAAGAAATTTATCACTATTTTTTCTTTACTGGTATTATTACTAATTCTGGTCAAAGAAAGTTATTGACTTTGAAATAAATATTGGGTAACATGTGAAGATTGGTGACATACTTCACGTGGGAGAATTTCAAGGTAAAAAATTGCATCTTTTATGCTTCAATTTGTTGGGGAATTTCCTCATTTTACTCTATTATTTCTCTTTTACTATGCATTTTTATTCATTTCAAGTGTGCATTGGCTAGACTTATTTTCATGATATTTTTTGGAGTAAGCAGAATATAACATTGACTGTTTGTCATCCGACTATAACTGAAAACTATAAAATCAATAAATAAAATTGTTTGTTTACTTTTAAAATATTAGTTAGAATTTGGAAATTTTTATCTTCATACTATATGTGTAACAAGAAATTTATCACTATTTTTTTTTTCATTGATATTATTACTAATGCTGGTCAAAGAAAGTTAAATGACTTTGAAATAGATATTGGGTAACATGTGAAGATTGGTGACATAATTCACATGGGAGAAGTTCAGTGTAAAAATATACATCTTTTATTCTTCATTTTGTTGGGGAATTCCCTAATTTTACTCTATTGTTTCGCTTTTGCTATGCATTTTTCATTTCAAGTCGTGCATTGGCTAGACTTAATTTCATGATTTTTTTTGAGTAAGCATAATTTAACATTGACTGTTTATCGTTCGACTATAAAAGAAAACTGTAAAATCGATAAATATAATTGTTTTTTTTTTTACTTTTAAATTATGCAGTTATATTAGTTATAATTTGGAAATTTTTGTCTGCATATAATATGTGTAACAAGAAATTTATCACTATTTTTTTTACTGATATTATTACTATTGTTGGTCAAAGAAAGTTAAATGACTTTGAAATAGATATTGAGTAACATGTTAAATAAACTCAAATCTTAACAATCAATACCATTAGGATTTCTTAGAATTTATTACATATCGTGATGACTAATATTTTAGCAATTCATAATTTTAGGTGCAAAAACATTAATGCTTATATCACATATTACATAGTATGAATAATACAGTTTTAAAGATGCCATATATAACATTTAATTTTGCAGTATATTATCACTTGTGTGTTATCCTGCATTTAAATATGGTATGATTATTTTCACTAATAGTCTTTTTTTTAGTTATAAAATAGTCACAATACCTGTAAAGAAGTGATAGATGTTTAGGTGTATGCGTGCGTCTTGTGTGCATTAAGGCTTGAACATTAATAATTTCGGTAATAACACTTTGAATTCAATAAGAATGTGACCTTATTTTACAAAAACGAATCGACCGCTATGTGACTTGGTTACAAATTCTAATATGCTAAGAAATGAGCATCATATATTTCATAGAGGCAAGGTAATTCTACATCTGTAAAAATATGATGAGTGCTGAAACTTGAAAAGCTACATCTTTAGCCTTGGATATTATGTCAAGAGATCAAACCCAAGACCCTCAGATACCACTACAAAAGAATTCTGAATTCCCTACGCCAATTTGGCATAGGGAATCAAATTTCCCTACGCCATCCCTACGCCAAAAAGGAAGTCGGAAAACAGCTCGTCGCAAATATTTCCCTACGCCAAATTCCCTACGCCGTCCCTATGCCAAGTTCCCTACGCTATCCCTACGCCAAATTCCCTATGGCAAATTCCATACGCCGTCCCTACGCCAAGTTCCATATGTCGTCCCTACGCCAAATTCTCAACGTTGTCCATACGCCATTCCTACGCCAATTTCCTACGTCGTCCCTACGCCAACCCTACGCCAAGTTTCATATGCATCGTTACCCATTCCCTATGCATTCCCTACGCATCTGTACACCAAAATTTCAATATGGTTGTTTTATAGTTATCTACGTCTACCACAAATCATAATAAAACCGAACATATGTAAAATCGTAGCAATATATATCGATAAAAACATTGATGTAAAATGAATATCATGGTCAAATTACAATAAACTTGCTACAAATGTATTTAAAACAAATCATGTCTAACAAACAATAAAATAAAGTTTCTACATAACTCAAACATGATCGTTTCATCTAATTCAAACATCGTGTAATGTACCTTAAACAAATAGAACATCAAACCCACTACCTAAATAATATTAACTCATAAAGTACGTCATATATGCGATTCTTGCTCCCACCTCAATCCTTGTACAAACTCTTGCACAGAACCCATCTGTTCCTGCATGGAACCCAAATCCCCTCGTAATTTGTTAATCGTGACACTCATTTCTTGGTTTTTACCCCTTAGCTCTTCTACTTCCTTCAGCTTCTCTTTATCATTTGAAACTCCAAACCAAACGGTGTATGTATTGTCTTTGTATATCTACACATAATTTTTTTAATCCAATTAGTACAATGAATAAATTTTATAATACAATTAAGTAAAATGGTCAGTTTTGGCTAAGCCTTAAGGCTCAGTTTCATAATCCAATTAGTACAATGAAACGGCTCAGTTTCACTGAGCCTTAATCTACTTCGACCCCATCATCTTCTTCTAGTTCAATTTGCTCATCGTCGTCTTCATCTACTTCGACCCCATCATTGACGTCATTAATAAGAGATCCTATGTCTTATATTTGTATAATCTCTAGTAGCTCATTAGGTTATGGATCATTTTGATATGCCGTATTATCGGTTATGATCGTGTTTGAGTGAAATGACCATCTCAGTTTTGTTTTAATAACAGCCCACCAATCTGAATGACTGTCATCGATAGCGGGATACTGTGTGAAATAAACTTGTGTAGCTTGTGCCACCAACACAAATGGATCATACCCTTTTTTTTTGGTTTATTTCAATAAGAGGGTATTCCTTATGTACGCGTTTTACTCCAATATTCGGCCTACTATCAAACCATCGACATTTGAATAGAAACGTTTTTAACTCCGGCACCACCGACTAAGTTAACTCAATTATTTCCTCCAGTACACCATAATAATCTGTTATATCATCATCGTTGTTCCCACCTTTGATACAAACTCCACTATTAGCCATTGTCTTTTTCTTTTCATATTCTTCTGTGTGGAACTTAAATCCATTTATAAACATTATTGGACATATTCTGTGACAAGTACGCGGACCAAAAGCAAGTTTCCTATAGCAAATGTCGGTGATGTTGTTCGTATCAACCTATCAATTTGAATTAAATACACAAGTTAATATATAATGAATATCGTGCAAGGTTAAAAAAAACATGACTTATCATATTTACATATTGTTTAAACCATCCCTCGAATTCTTTACAGAGTTCAGCATTGGGATATCCACTTTCGAACTTGCTGTTTAAAAAAAATATACATGTTAATATCTAAGTAGTATTGTGTGTAGCTTGAAGAGATTGACATTAATTTAGTTAATGAATAATCAAATTATTATAGTACCTTTTAAGATCAGCTAATTCATTGCAATTAAGAAGCACAATTGTATTGGCTAGATTGTAATCCTTTGTTGTAGCGGAGCCTTTAACATTCTTCCATTTACCAAATGGACGTCCTTGTTTTTTGAATACTAAGAGAACATTATCGATTGAATCATCCACAATATCATTTTCATTGCGATGACCATGATCAAAATTTAAATTCACATGATCATCGAAATAATGACTAAAAAATGTGGATGCTTCTTCAATAATGTACGCTTGACCAATAGAACCTTCAACACGTGCTTTCTGCTTCACCTTTTTCTTTAGGTAGCCTAGATAACTTAATAGGAAAACCTTTGAAATTAACTATGACATGTTCTATATTTAAACATTACGTAAACAAATATAATTATTACATACCTCTCAAAAGGATACATCCACCTATACTGCACTGGTCCCCATAGTAATGCTTCAGTTGGTAAATGTACTGGCAAATGTTCCATGCAGTTAAAACTCCAAGAGGAAACATTTTCTCCAATTTACATATTAATTTGGGTACATCTCTTTTAAGCTTCTGCAAATGGCTTTTAGATAGAGTTGTCGAGCATATATCTTTAAAGAATAAGCTGAGCTCTGTTATAGGCATCCAAACCTTTTGTGGTAAAAGCTCTTTAAATACTATCGAAAATAGAGTCTCTAAAAATACATGGCAATCACGACTCTTCATACCTGAAAGAATAAGATCCTTCATATTAACGCATCGTTTCATATTAGAAGCAATCCCATCGGGAAATCTCAAAGAATCAACCCATTCTAGTAATTCTATACAACGAGTCCTATCCAGCTCATAACAAGCAAGAACTTTGAAGTTTGGACGAATAGGATTAATCTTAAGCTCTGGACAATTGCAATAGTATTTGACATCTTTTCTTGATCTCAAATCATCTTTGGTTTTTCCTTTCGCATTCATGATTGTATGAAAGAAATTCTCAAATACATTTTTTTCAATATGCATCACATCTAAATTATGTCGAATTTTTAGACCCTTCCAATATGGCAATTCCCAAAATATACTCTGTTTGCACCAATTGTGATAATCACCTTTGCCGGGAATTTTGGGCTCTTTGTTTCCTGTCTCATGTAATTTTTCATAATCCTGTACAATATCAAATATATCTTATCCATTCAAAAAAGTTGGTGGTTGCAAATTTGCAGTTTTATTTCTTTCAAAGTTTTTCTTATCATGTCTAAATGTGTCATTTGTATGTAGAAATCGACGATGGCAATCCCACCAATACCGCTTACCACCATGCTTCAGTGTAAATGCTTTTGTTGAATCCATGCACATAAGACAAAATAATTTACCTCCCGTACTCCAGCCCGAAAGCATCCCGTATGCTGGAAAATCGCTTATCGTCCATAATAAACATGCATATAGTTTGAAAATTTTCCTCTTTGACACGTCTTACGTGTCAATACCGTCTACCTACATTTTCTTTAGGTCCTCGATTAAAGGTTGCAAATAAACATCTACCCCGTTTTTCGGATTTTTGGGTCCAGGCACAATTATGTTTAAAAACATGTATGGATTTTTCATGCACATCCAAGGAGGTAAATTGTAAGGTGTCAAAATAACTGGCCAAGTGGAGTATTTTTTGCCATACTAGCTAAAGGGTTGGAAACCATCAGTGCATAAACCGAGCCTAATATTTCGTGACTCATTGGCAAAATCAGGATATTTATCATCGAAATATTTCCATGCTTCTCCATCTGCAGGATGACATAAAACCCCTTCTTCTTAAACCCGTTCACTATGCCATCTCATGTGCTTCGCAGTGACATAAGACGAATACAATCTTTGCAATCTAGGAATAATCAGAAGATAATGTAAATAAGTAAAAGGCACACCTTTACTGTTACTTTTTTTCTTTTTGTATCTTCCTAAGCCACAAACTTTACATTGCGAACGGTCTATGTCTTCTTTCCAATATAACATACAGCCACTTTGACTTGTATATATCATTTCATACGGCAATCCGAATGTGGACACTTGTTTTTTTAGTTGATACCAATTTTCAGCCAATCTAGTCTGCAAACTGGATGGGACCACATCGCGAATTAAACTAAGAACGTGATTCATTAATTTTTGGGTACCATTATTTGTGGATTTTATTGCAACTAGCTTAGAAGCCGCTGCCAACTCTGTCATAGGACATCCATCATAAAGCGGCTTTTTTTATGCTTCTAACAAGTCAAAAAAATATTTAGCTTTTGGATTTGGCTCTTCTTCTACATCCAATGAATAAGACAACATGCTCGGACCAGCGGCATCAATAACCATTTCAGTCATTCTATTTTTTGTAGTAATAGATTCATCAAAATCAACATCAATATTTATGTTATCATCCTCAACTACTACCGACGTATTAACAACGTTCACCGCATCTTCACCATGATGTATCCACACATAGTAATCGTCCATAAAACTGTTTTTAGTCAAATGACTTTGAATAATTTCATGAGGATGATGTTTTGTAGCTTTGAATTTCTTACATGGACAACGGATTTCCATCATGTTTGTCACATTGGAAGATGCCACTTGCATGAACTCAGTTAAACCTCTTAAAAGTTGATATGGAATTATTCCTCTATGTTCAACATCTTTGTACATCCAAGCGCGGCGAACTTTCAAATGTTCCATCTTCTACTGAATAATTAAGACATGTTATATTTTGAGTACTTATATTATTATTATATAGAACTATTATAATTTCATTATTTTGATACTTACCTAATTATTGTATTATTTTATTTAGATGGATATAATTTCAAATTTGTACACATACAAATACAATATTAGATGTATACTATTTTAACTTAAAAATTCTTATTCTTCTAAATGTTGAAATTCTTCCATTTATGCAAATTAGATGTATGCTTGTTATTATATTTGTAACTTGTCCAGTACTAGGACAAATCTAACGAATATTGTATCAGCTGAATATAGTTTTTTCGTTTTGTGTAAAAACGAATATCCATATAACGATCATATACAACACTTGTCGGACGGGACCAAATTTATCTAAGAGGTTCACATAAGTAAAACACATTATATAATTTGTAAACTACTGCATGTTTTCGGTTTTATTGTTTATTTCCTTTTACTTTGACGGTCGGTCTACCTACTTCCCATTGGAAATATATTAACGTAAGAATATTTTATAAATCATTTCAGGTTAAGCGGTTCAACAAAATTTTGGCAGCACTTCCCTTTGGTCCCTGTATCGTACAAAAATGCATGTACACATGGAACAAAAAGGAAGTGCCATCGAAATTTTGTTGACCGTTTAAACTGAAATGATTTATAAAATATGCTTACGTTATTATATTTGTAACTTGTCCAATACTAGGACAAATCCAATGAATATTGTATCTGATGAATATAGATTTCCGTTTTGTGTAAAACGAATATCCATATAACGATCATATACAACACTTGTCGGACGGGGTCAAATTTATCTAAGGGGTTCACATAAGTAGTCAAAAAAAACATTCAATCTAAGTTTAAAACAAAACAAAAAACACTTCAAATGAAAAAAGCGAGCTTTTTGCGCTTTGGGATTTTTTGCGCTTTGGTATTTGGCCTTGTTTAGTTCAAAAGGGTGTGTCTGGATTTTTCTTTAATTAAAATTTGTTTAAATCAAAACAAACTCTTTAGTATGAATTATTGAATCTTGAGATCCTTAACTAAACTATTGAATCTTGAGACCGTTGACCTACAGAATAGAGTAGAAATCAAATAAAATCTTTTGGTATGAGTTATTTAATCTTGAGATCCTTGACCCCTAGAATAGAGGGGAAATCAAATATAGTGTTTAAGAAATATTGTTACAAATTGTCCATTTCCATCGTCCCACTTGATATATCTTGACTTAACATAGTCATACAGATTTTTTTTTAATTTATTACATTAATGCATAATCAAATTTACTACACCCTAACTATCCATTTGATTTTTTAAAATAATACTAATAATAAAAATGTTACAGGTGCCTTCCCACTCCTCGGGTCACCCTCCCACTCTTTCCACTTTTCAAATTGAACAAAACACCAACATGCTATCTCATAATATTTGCATATTTTAAAAAAAATTGCATTAATATTTTTACATGCTACTAAAATCCTATAAGAGCCACTTTTGAATGAATAATTTATGTTCATGACTGTAAAAGGCAGCCGTGCATATTCTAAAGTACCTGTACAAAAAATAAAATTATTGAACCAAATAGAACTTAGACCTAACCTGACTTAATTTTGCAAATTTATAAGTGTAAAAGTAAATTCAGAGAATGCATGGTCCACTAATATTCTCCAAATTAATATGCACAACAACTGAAATCAGCATTTGTGCTCTTCCTTTTAGCACTAGTAATAGGAGTAGATCGAGCTATATGCCTTATAATTCATCATTCATTTCTTGAAGCCCCAATTCCTAACCAGAAAACACCCATCCTACAAAATAGTAGTTCTGCGCAGATTAATTGAAAGAGTACCTTCCGATGCTTGACAAGATAAGCAGCGCAACGGAGGCAGAGAGAGACAGCGTGGCGGCTCGAACGGACGGCGGATCGAAGTCTCGACGGCTCGGTGAAGGAGATAATTTAGGTTTTTTTCTTTAATATGATAAATGATGGAACGAAAGGGGTTTTATTTTTAATATGAAACGATGAAATAAAAATTCACGGGGCCGATGTAGTTGATTTAAATGGTTTGTGAATATTTAGACCGTAATTTCTGAACCGATTAAATAAATTCCAACCTATGTAAAAGGCGTAGGGAATGGGTAGGGAACCAAGTCCGTACACCATTCACATATTTTTACATTTTCCCTACGTCGCGCCTACTCGACGTAGGTATGGCATTGGGAAATCTGAGTTGGAAAATGACCCATTTTTTGTAGTGTACTCACCAGTTTTAATTTCATGCATACCTCTGCTTGACATACACCATCCATCATATTATAAATAAAATGAAGATGAGAACAAAGATGAAATTAGGATCATTTTACAACTTAATTTAAGATAAACTATTGTAAAAGCTTTTGACAAATTTCCAAGCGATTTATTTAATGTATGCATTATTATTTTTGAATTCCTTTTCCTAAGTACAAACTTATTTAACTATTCATTTTTTTCTCTATTTATACTGTAATTTCTTGCTTTCCCTTTTTATTAGATTTCATACTGTCATCTTTTGATAATTTAATTCTTCTTCACACTAGGTATCTTTCATCATTCGTTGATACTTGTGGAGTCTTGGCTAAACATTTATGAAATACTAAGCTGGAAGGTTGTCGGTTCATAATTTTAGCTTCATCTTTTGATGATGCGAATCGGTTTGATTTCATTTTCTTGATGCAAATCTTTGAAAACTTATGGATAAAGCTAGATGTTTTTGATGAGGTAAGGAGAAACTATTTATGCACAAATTTTTTAATTATTTTGCTCAATCATCCTATGCATGCAGTTTTGCTACATTTCCTTTTTCAAGATTATTAACCAGTGGTTACCTAAACAGCATATCCGTTCTTAAATTTTGATTATGTACAGATTTGCATAGATGCACATAAATACAACATAATTTTTAAACCTAGATTGGTCATGTTTTATTATGTGAAGGTATTGTTGATTATAAGTTTTCATCCAGCTCTATTTATAACTTTCATAGGAAAAATGAATCCACACTCCAATTTTTTGAGACGTATTATGTTATAGGTCCATTTCTTTTCGTCGTTCAAAGTAGGAAATAGTTGCAATTGTCATTTGTTATCGTAACACAACTGTCCTGCTTTTTTTTATAAATTTTTTTCAATCCCACGTTTTATATGAATATTCGTTGAGTAATATAGTTACCTATGATGCCCTATGAAATAACCAGCCGCAATCTACTAGAAGAAGATCTAATACCTGTTTTCAAGATGAAAGTGAGGCCATATGGATGTTGGCACCCCTTCTCTATTTTGGAGGATTCACACAATCTTTGTTGATAATGTGAAATTATGTCTCCTTCTTTCTTGGTGCTGATTCCTTTTTTGAAAATCGGTAAACCACCTCATTAAAAACCTGTGCTAGCACTCAGCGTGAGTACTAAACAGAAAAAAAGAGTGCGGCGCTTTATTGATAACGCATCAATAAAATGTACAAAATGCAGTACATAGGGTAATAATACATCATGAAAAACCTATTACCCAATACCCATAAACATACTCCAAAACATAAAGCCTGTAGGCTAAAGGCAGATATACATGCGAATAAAACTTGCGTTAAAATAACTAACGCATGAACAAAGAATCCCATGTCCAGCCCAAAGAAGATAATCCCAGTGAAGAACTTGTACACCCAAAACTATTGTTGCCAGCTGCCATATCATCAAACTGAACTGAAACTTTCCCCAAATAGAAGAGACGCAATCCCTCATGCTCGTCCCCGAAGAAAACTTAACTTCGAATTTATCCCTCATCCAGCAAATCTATACCCTACTTCGCCTCAATCTTTCTGTCATCTTCAGTCAGTCCCTTCATCCATTTTGAACAATGAAGTAAGTATTTAATGTCAAAATCTATGAGCTTCCACCTCTGAAATTTGTCGTAATTACAGTTACCGTGAACTCTATCATTTCGCTCTTTCCAGATATGATAAACTGTTGTGATGATACTACAAAAGGCAATATCTTGTTTGAAATCCTTTGAATTGAAGATTAATTTGAGATTTATCAATTCATTTTCAAGCAACATCGGTTCTGCCGTTATCGGGGGAGTGCCAAGATTAATCTTGCAACGTGTTCATAAATATGAAGAAAAAGAGTATTCGAAGAAAACTTGATCTCTGTTTTCATAATGATCATTACATAAAACACATGTAGGATTAACATCAGATCCCCACGCGATCATGCTATCTTTAGTGCTTAATATGTTTAAAATAGCCTTATAAGTGCAAATCGACATTTTTGGACTGTTAATATAGTGCCAAGTGACCCTGCACCAATCAAATTCAGGGAGATGGTTTCTTGAGATATCCCATGCTGAGTGGAAATTGAAACCTTTAGGTTTATTGTTCCAGCCCAAAAGTCATTTTCGCTTGAAAGATGCAGAGACACTTCATTAATTTTGTCTGAAACCAGTCTGGTAGTTGATAGGCTATTAGGAATTAATTTACCGTCCTGAATAATACTGTCAACTTTTAAATTTTCCCCTCCATATATGCTCAAATAATCCCACCCTAGCAAGTGAACCAAAGTTTCGCTATTTATCTAGGGATCAAACCACAAGCTAGTGTTTTGTCCATTAGCAATACACCTATTAATACATTGCAATCCCCTCTGCTTGTGTCTGAGAATAGATTTCCATGTACAAGAACTGATAATATCAATATATTTGACCCAGAAATTACCATTCGCACAATATTTACTCGCCATCCAATTTCTCCACAAATTGTTACCATTGAGAAAATGCCAAAGAAGTTTAAGGGCAGCAGCCGTTTTAATATCTTTAAAGCTCCTTAGACCTATTCCACCTTCATATTTAGGGCTATATAATGTCTCCCAAGCGATCTTATGTTTTTTCCATCCCACACAAAATGTGCACATAATTTGTTAATTTTCCCGATCGTAGCTGACGGCAGTTGATACATCAACATCCAGTACATCACCATAGGAGTAATAACAGATTTAATCAGCTCCACTCTTCCTGCCATTAATAGTAGACGACAATCCCAACTATCCATTCTACCTCTAATCTTGTCAAAAAGCTCACCACAATCAACGAATTTGAGATAATATGTAGAAAGTGGGATACCCAAATATTTGATAGGAAGTCTGCCTTCCTACATGACAAGAATATTAATTATCTACAATTTTGTCCCCACACCCCTATTAAAGAAAACTTTGGATTTAATATTATTAAGTTTCAAACCTGCTACCTCCTTCATTTTGTCTAAAATCAACTTGATTTCTCTAGCAACACTACTTTTGGCTTTAGAAAAAAATCATCAAATCATCAGTGTATATCAAATGTGTGATAACAGGTTCATTTTTGTAAATAGGCTCTACACCTTTGAAAAAATAAGCCTTACAATTAGAGTAGAAAAGTATTCCATAGCCACACAAAAAAAATATGGCGATAAAGGATCTCCCTGTCTTATACTCCTGTTACTCTTAATGAAACCTTTCGGGCTGTCTTTAAACAAAATAGAGAAAGTTGGAGAGGTAATACAACTTCTGATTTCCCGAACAATATTCTTAGGAAATCCCATCATTCTAAGCATATGGCAAATAAAATCTCTATTAATCATATCATATGATTTTTGTAGATCAATTTTAATGCACATTTTCCCACTTCCCTTCCTATTAAAATGTCTGATTTGTTCATGAGCTAGAAGGATGTTTTCTGCAATACATCTTCCTGGAATAAAAGTTTCTTGATTCTCTGAAATAAGATGCATTAGATAAGGCTTAATTCTGTTGTGAATAACCTTGAAAATAATTTTGTAAATCACGTTGCAACACGAAATAGGTCTATATTCAAACATACTCGATGGTTTATCAACCTTGGGTATGAGGGTAATAAACGTATGATTTATCCCTTTTGCAAGTTTCCCCATTCTTAACACTTCCTGCGACACTTCAAGAATATATTCCTTTAGATCATTCCAATGAATTTTATAGAATTTTGCAGTAAAAACATCAGGCCCTGGACTTTTATCATCTGGGATAGAAAACACAGCTTTATGAATTCATCTAGACTCACACTCGATGTCAAATGTCTATGACCTCTTTCATTTATAATGACTCTGCAATTGATCTCCTGGAAATTATTAAAACATGGAGTGTCAGACATAAAGATATTTGAAAAATAATTGATAGCCTCTCTTTCAATAACTTTTTCATTTTGACAGGACTCCCCATTCTCCATAAAAACATTGCTCCAATTATTAATATGCTTCCGTTAAGACATTTTAGCACGAAAGAATTTAGTGCATGAATCCCCTTCAGTTAACCAATTGATCTTCGATTTTTGACAAGCATTCAAAAAATCAATGTAACTCTGGTTTTTCCATTCCTGGTAAGCAATGTCGAGATTATAAAAAAGGGAGTGATTGGTTGGATTTTCATCAATCTCGTTTAATGTTTCTTTGTACTATTCTTCCAACCATTTGAGAGCATGTTCGTCATTAGTTCTATGACAATTCCAAGATTTCAATTTAATCTTACAATCTTTCAGAAATTGTTTAAACCAAAAAAGTTTAGTATCCTGCCTTTCTGAAAAAAGAAAATTATCCAAAGCAGAGTGGAAACACTCAAAATATCCCTCATTGCAATGCCAAGAGTCAACATACTTGAATGGGATGTTTTTCTTAACCAATCATCTTTTTTGAACCTTATACAGACCGGAATATGATCACTTAGAGGATTAGCCAAACTAAACGCATTTAAATATGGGAATGTATTCATAAACAAATGATTACAAAACACCTTATCGATTTTAGTCGCTACTCCTTTTTTCCTCCATGTAAATTTAAAACCAGCTATTGGAATTTCCATTAACCCCGAACTAACAGTACAGTCAATAAGCCCTGATATATATCGGAAAAGAACCACGACTCCTTCTTTTTTATCCTTCAAAGATGTAATATTGTTAAAATCCCCAAGAACAAGCCAGGGCAAATTTACCTGAGTAGCTTCAATTGAGATCTCCTTCCAAAGCTTCTCTCTGTCCAAAAGGAAATTACTTGCATAAACAAAAGTCACTCTACAAAACAATCCCCCAGCGTTCTCTGCAATAAGCGAAATATGTTGATAAGATTTATTTTCCAATTGTACCGTCCAAACTTTAGAGTTCCACAAAATAAGAACTCTCCCCTTACTACCACAATCATTATTATCAACAGACAACCAATTTGAATGGAGTTTATTTTTGGCTTTCAAAATCATGTTATCATTTATTTTATTCTCTAACAGACTAACAAAAGATGGTCTGAACTTATTAAGGAACTTAATCACTTCAAACATTTTATTTGGAGCGTTAAGTCCCCTAACATTCCAAGCAGTAATATTCATTTTATTTTACTTTGGCTTCTTGTCGCGACTTTAGGAGGATCATTAGAAATAACTTTTTTGGATTTTTTTTTTCTTTTGAAATTGATTATTTATAGCTTCTAATTCTTCATAATTTTTTTTGCCACATTTTATGATACATCTTCTTCTTTTGCAGGTGGGTTAGACGCATTTTCATTAACTTCAATGTGTTCACCTATCCCTTCCCCCTCAGAGTCATCCAGTCTTCAAGAGCATCATCCTCACCATCATCCATTTTTCCATTGGCTTCAGAAACCACCACATCCTTCTTGGATTTGTCCTCGCTGTTATAACCAATGCCATCAATTTGTGTGAAATTATTTATGTCATTTTCTCCTTCATCTAATGTAGTGTAACGACCCGAGTTTTCGCGATCCAGATTAATCACATATAACCCAGTGTCAACTATCAAGCATCGGAAATACCGGATAGTTACTGAAAGAACATAGAGGGTGAGAATAGATAAGATAGAAACTTAGAATAGAAGAAGAAGAACATACAACATCATAGTAAACACGAATCTCACAGCGGAACGATTAAGAACATACATCTTCTACTTCATCGATTATATATTGTTCGTTCTGCTGTAAGATTTGTGTTTACTCTGATGTTGTATGTTCTTCTTCTTCTATTCTAAGTTTCTATCTTATCTATTCTCACCCTCTATGTTCTTTCATTAACTATCCGGTATTTCCGATGCTTGATAGTCGACATTGGGTTATATGTCGATTACTCAGGATCGCGAAAACCCGGGTCATGACATGTAGCCAGAATGTCACATTTGTTTTGAGATTTAGGACTGGATGTTGTTTTGTTTGGTTGCGAATATTTCTTCTTTATCTGTTCTTCGTTTTGACTATTTATATTATTTGTGCAAGATGATAATACAATATTTGTATTTGCTTGTTCTGGTTGTGAGTGTAAAAATCCCTCATTGTTACCCAGGTCATTGATCCCTTTGTCCATGATGTTTTTGTTCATTCACACATCGCATAAAACCAGTGTTATCAAGACCAGACCGAGCCGGCGGTCCAACCATCAAAATCGCGGACCGCAGCCTAATCCGACCCGGAAAGGTAATAGACCATGCTTGCACAGTTTAATCACTGAAACCGTGAAAACCGAGGCCCAACCGTGAAAACTGAGGCCCAACCACCGAAAACATGGGCATAAACAAATGTTTACCTAGTCCATGAAAAAAAAATTAATTACTGCAAAAGCCTAATAATTCAGGCCCAAGCGGAATGCTCTCCGCTCTGAGCTACTTGATTACAGAGGACGCCAGCTATATAGCTGAAGAAGATTTTTGTTGTTGCTTTTGCTTAAGATGTGGGACAAAATTGCAAGCAGGCACCTTTCAAATTCATACATGAGCTATGCTGCCACTTTCCAAACAGATCATATATTAAAATACAAGGTCATGTAGCAACTATGCACACGGTTAATTTCTAATACTTGGTCATGATAACATTTTTATGTAAACACCGATTCTTTATTTTTCAAATTTTGTCAAAAATTAACATGCACGGTTCTGACGGTCCGACCGGTCTAACCCTGAAAACCTTAAACCTTTGGGCATCATGGTTCGATTGACGGTCCGGTCATGATAACATTGCATAAAACAGTCTGTACCCGATCGTCCTCTTCATTAATATGCACCACTTCATTGTCAATTTCAACACAGGCATTAGCAGATCCCTCCACATTCTCTAATTCTTTTTCACCTGAATTTCCAGCGATATCTTGTTCAGATCCCTTTGAAATGTTCTCGTTACCTTCACCATGGTTTTTTGTTTTTGGAACCCGAACCTCCTCTGTCTTTGATTTACATTGCTCTGTCGAGTGCGCAAAGACCCTACATTTCTTACAACATATCGGTTTATATAAATATTCTACTTTCGCTATTAATTCCTCTCCCATATGTAACAATATGTCTACCTCTTTAGGAAATTCAGCCCAAGCCTCCATCTCGACCAATATTTTAGCAAACGCTACTCTTAATTCATTGGCAGTAATTTTATCCATTTTAATAGGCTTTCCCAGTACACCACAAATAGCACTTAATGCTTCTCTATCCCACATTTCTAATTCCAAATTAGATAGTTTGACCCACAAAGGCATAGAAGAAAGAAAATCTCCCTTGAATCTCATCCCTGTACTCCACATTTTCAAAATAATAATTTTGTTATCAAACAAATACAGTCCCCCTTTCAGAATATTTTCACAGTCCTGATTTTCTCTATTTATTTAATTTATTCAATTTAATTATTTCTTCTACATTTAGGATAATGCTATTATGGACTAATTAAAATCAATTGCTTTAATTTTGACTGGATTGTTTTTTTATATTGGTAGTTATAATTAGTAGATCTGAATTATTTGAGATACTATAGATGAAATGACAATGATATTTCTTATGGCGGTATAATTAAAATCACAAAAATTGGCATGTAATTGTTTTTTGTAGGTTTTGATATGATTATTAGGTTACGATGATTTGATAATTAAGAGGACAATTTCTTTCAAATGCAACTAATTTCCAAAAAATTATAAAAAATGTATGTAATTCCTAACTGCTTTGATTCTAGAGAAGGGCCTATTTCAATTGAAATATTATATTATTTCCATAATTGTGCGATTGGAAACGTATTTCATCACTGTTCATATTACATTCTTTTGCGTTCTTATAACTCACATCTTAGTTTCACTATGACCGTTCATTCATGATTTAGACTAGACTAAGTTACGCTGAATAATGTTCTTCTGGTCGCATTAATCTTGCACTGTAATATTAAGAACCATAAGATCATTTGACTCTGTGTATGTTAATTTATTGGCAATCATTGAGGATGGAACAATAACACAGTTTTCAAAACTAATTTCTGAAAATTCCGTGTTATTCTACAGAAATACAAATATATATGCCAGATTATGTTGCAAGAGTTCCATGATTCAGTTGGATTAAACTTAATACGAAGGATCTTTATGCCTTCAACATTTTGTTTAACTAAAAGACCAACACACCTTGGTTTTTCTTTTTCTCTTTTTTCAATCCGTTCTATATTTACCCAACATTTTATACCACATTTTAAATATTATGTACAACAATTTATACTAGAAATCGAAGATAACTCGGTTTTTCATAATGGATGATTGGTTCGATTACTATTAGTTCCATACTACAATATTTTATACATCAGTTTTTACATTTTATAAAACAAAATATACTAATGTCCAAGGGAATTTGATTTTTTAGATTTGTTTACTGGTTCCATAACTAAGATGTAACGTCCCACTTTTCCATACCAATTTAAGCTGACATTTTAATACCATAGTCAACCCAAATTATACGAAAAAGAAAAATGTTAAGAGAAAGAAGTTAGGGGATGAGAAGTAGAAAGATAGAACTAATAGAATAGAGGAGTAAGAAGAACACACATGTCACAGCGGAACGAATAAAATATAATATATAACATAAATTTGAAATACAAAATCTGAATTTGTATAACATACCATATCAGAGTATAACACATATACATCACAGCGGAAATAATCTCTAAATAACAAATGGTGAAGCCTCCTGCTTCAAGCTCCTCCAAGTGTATCTGCAAAGCCTGAACACTTGACTTCCCGTACAAATTTGGGCACCCAAGAGTATAGGGAAAACACAAACAAATAAACTCTGGGTCAGTCATATGACTAGTGCGAGTAAACTCCAACCATATTGTTTAGCTTTGAAAATCCTTTTGAAGAAAAAAGATAATAGTTAGACCAGCCTACACATAAACATGGACGGTTTAACCTTAATATAACCCAAAACACTTTGATATCAAAATCCAGTGATATTATAATAATGTCTAATCACATAAATAACCAAATAGTAGAACGCTTGCATCTCACGCTCTACATATATAATATAAAATCAAAAACCGCATAGCACTTATTGGAGATTGGATTCCAACTATGACAAGGTATGGGACCACCGCCCGATCAGTGTATTCTAGAGGGGATACACTGGGGTTCAACAAGAACGTCCTGCAACCCGGCCACACATGACTGCCCACTCATTTAGCTTGAGTGTAGCGAATATATTGCCACCCACGGTTGTTGGCCATCCAACCGTAATCCGAAGATACAGAATCGAAAGAAGAACAAATATGAATTCTCTCTAGACAGGTGACAATACACCCTGCTTGGGTATGACCCAACTAGCCATGCTGCCTGCCCGATTTTTTTCATTTCCCGGTTGTGAGGCTAGAGGCTACGTCTATCTTTTCAGAACATCTGGCCACCTTTCACTTTGAATGCCACATCGTCAAACCCGTCGAATCACTAGTTGATCTTCCAAAAATATCACGGGTATAAAAGCTAAGAGAAACGAATTCCTCCGCCACCAGACGTAATACCTTGTAAAGATCGTCTTATGTGATCTATCAGGAATACTCTGTCAGACAATCGTCCATACATGTTGTCTTGGGACTGGAAAAACCGAAAGCTCTATTTTGGAACAGAACGAATCTTGTGTTTTACTCCGTCTTCAATTATCTTCGGCATAATTTAATTCGCAATGCCTATGCCTATACGGAGTGGTTTTCGGATAATAAATCCAACAGGTCTCTCCGTATTAATGGTCAAAAATCTTCGATAGCTGGTGATTTAACTATCAATGGAAAACAAAATATCCATTAAACCATCACTGGCCCATTTTATTTAACATTAATTTTCCAAAATCATTCTTGAATTTATATTCCCAAATTATTATTGATAATAATTATTTCATTTCATTTATAACACCCCTTATAGACCCCCTACTTGTTTTTATAACCCAGTTATTATATCTAACCCAATCGCAATTCAATTCCCATTTAAAAATAGATTTCCCATTTTTTAAATTCAAATTCCTTTCTAATAGGTTTCACGATATTTAAATACCAGTTTATTTCATCCCATTGTAATTCTCCATCCCAAACAAACCATAATTAAAGACAGATTTTTTATCACATCATATAACATAGTATATGAAAAACAACAATATAATTATTGAGGAATCCAGTTGGATTCCTCCAACCTATTCCCCTGCATCCACAGATGTTAGTCACATAAATAACCCTAATTTTCAGATCAATATGACACAAAATAATAAATAGAATTAATATTCAGTCAATGGTTTATATATAGAACTATATAAATTATTTCAACCAATTCGTCCAAACAACCATCACACAGCATTCAACCATTATTTATCGATATTAAATAACGTTTATAGTATTGTAAAAATGAACAGAGTTAGTGAATTTACTCACCTTTGTCGTTAATCGTAAAATACGGTTAACGGTTGGTGGACCAGATTAGGTGTCCTATTCTGCTATAATTTCTAACGAGCTCCAAACAGCTCCATAACAGTTCCAACACGTAGTCTGCGATCATATGATCCCAATAAATCCAATTTTCCGAAATTCCGATAACATATGCACCTGATATTAAAATTTTAGTTTGTGCACTATTTATATTAAATTTAAACTTTAAACTTATTTAAATCAAGTATATATTTGGGTCTTACTTTCTTAAAACCAGCCCATGAACTCACGTGATCAGTCTCCAACAACAATTCGTTCTTCCCATCAGAATATTCGAACCTGCCCAGCGGAAGGAACCTATCGCGAAGTTCTTCCCAAACCAATTCCTTTTATTTCCAAGTTACTTCAATTAATTATCCCCTAATCTCGCTAATCCTTCGAAATATCTTGCTAATTATTCTCCTTGCACAACCTGATGATCACGCTATAACCAATCCATATGTTTGCAAGCTACAATATGCCTCACTCACATCCTTTGGTCTCACGCGTACTGAGCTCTCCTTGCTTTCCAACTTCATGCGTGCAATTTCATGTTTTCTTCTCCCTTTTTTCTATACGAATTGGGATTTACCTTATAATTAACCTTGGCCCATCCACCCATGGTTACCCATTTGCCCACTATGCTACGATGGGTAGCTTCTTCTTCCCAGCAACATAAACTCCTCCACTCATTTTCCCATCCCCAATAAATATGCCCCAAGCCTCCTCTTCTTTCCCTTTTTACGTCACGACCTTAACCCTAAAAACCCGCAACTACTCATCATCTTCCAAGCCACTTAAAGACTCTGCCCCTCCTTCTATTCAGAACATATTCTCCAGTATCGGTTTCCGAAACAAAACCCAAATGCTCCCAATAGTTTCTCTTTCTCTCACCACTCTGTAAAACCGCATGCCTTTTCAAAACTTCCTATATCCCACATTCTCTTCTACTAAGGCATGCAGTGTTCTCCTCATCATTTTTTTCTATTCTTGTCTTTACGTCCATTTGAACCCGCCGATGCACTGATGCACGCATGCACCCTTCCAGTAAAGCTTCCACTACTTGAACGAAACCAAACTCCACCAAAAATCGTGCTCACAAAGTACCCAAGTCTCAAAGAAAACTGCAAAGCGCGACATCAATCGACTTCAAAGCCTTTGGCGCTTCAAACCATGGTCACCCAACGTTTAAATGCTACTTTTCCTACATGCCATGCAACTTCGCCTCACGTACAGTACTCGCCTGTACACTTCATGTTACTACTCTCAGCCTCTAGTTCACTCCATCACTTCTAGTATTCCTTAACAAAGAAAAAAAAACCAACGAATGGCCACTTTGAGCTCTCTTCCCCTTACATGTTTACCCGCTAGCTTCTGTAGTGGAAATCCCCACGCGTTGCGTTTTCCAGCTCACTCCATGCTTTTCATTACTCCAACGTGTTTGTAGTCCCCTCCTTTTCTTACTCCCACTCCATGCTTTTCATATATATACGTTTAGAGATTTTAAGGGTGACTCAAGTTTGGTTTTTATTTCTGAAGTCGCGATTTGTCATTGTAAAGGCTTTGGCATTGAAGTTCTACTGAAGTCGAAAATCAAAAAGATGGAGACAGCCTATCTTGTATTTATATATTTTTCCAATTCCTTACTAACTAAGGAATAGCGAGTAGGACGTCCATCGCTAGAAGTAATAGGGTATGGGTTTTACTTAATTTGATGAAGACTAAAGAAATAGGGTATGGGTCAATGTCCATGTAGATGAGTGTCTATACGTCGTTTTCTTATATTTGTTTGACTGCTTCTAGTATCCATCACTTTGAAATGAGCATTGAGATTCACTTGTGTATTTTTTGTTTTTAACACTAACTTTTGACTTGTATTATTTGTTGTGTTAACGTAACAATTGATAAAGAAAATAGCAACGTAGCTCATGAGTAAGTGCAGAAGGGAGAACGTGCAAGTCAATTTAGTATATAAAGTTTAGGTGTAAAATTTTTATTCACTTACGGACTACCACTGACAAAAATAAAACTATGATTGTGGCGAGCAATATGCCATGGTCCCAAAATATAATAAAATAGACTAGTTATGTAACAGCCCGCATTTTACGTATCGGAAGATCGTAAAATTTATTTATTTTGTTCTCTAAGGGTTGGATCATTCTCATCTTTTAATATGTTGTTTATGGGGATGTGAGATATATCCATAATTTTTACTGATTTTGTTTGTGACCATTTTGCCCCTATCAGGCTTGTACAGGGCATAACTTTTGACTCATATCGAATCAGAGGGTGAGACCTGTGCCATTGGAAAGGAATTGATGATTGCCTTTCCGTAGAGTGGTTACATTAAGGATTTGGCTCAGCGGTTTGGGAGAAATCGCTGTTTAAAGGTTTTTCAGTTGGCTATTCAGGTTTTGGAGCCTTAGTGGAATCCTATAAATAGGGGGAGAGAGTGGAGAGAAAAGGTTTACTTTTTCCCATTCTCTCATTTGAAGGCATTTGATCTCCTTCTTCCTCCTACACCTTTCCACCATTAAAAATCCAAATCTAAGGGAGGAAATCGAAGATCTACATCATTTCAAAGGCGAATTCATCGGATCGAGGGGTTTGATTCGGAGTGCTCGCTGTCCGGATTCTTATTTCTATCGTTTTAGATTGTTTCGGCAAATTGGTGAGTGATTTACATCTCTCACATGAGCGTAATGAAGTATATGAGTGTTTGTGCATGTTTCTCATCAAACTGGGATGTTTTTACCATAGATTTACACCATTACAAGTTCATTTTCATATGCATCACCCTATGATCTAATCTAGCAAGTTTTACTCATTAATTTCATGTCATTTTACATGTTTATGTTAGTTAGATCTCTCATTTTGATCATATGTTCATTTTAATGGTTTTTGGGTGAGATTTACATCATTTTTGTGGTAATCGTCATATTCATGTGGTTAGTAATGTTATGATATGTTTATGATTGTGTTTGGTGATTTTAGTTGAGTTGATTTCGTCAGATTCGTCGTTTGGCGAAGTTTTGGTTGAAATAGGAGTTGAATTGCAATATGCAGAAATTTGGATCGGGTGGTGGAGTCAAATTTGGATCGGTCAGATGTGGACCGGGTGGAGTCAAATTTGGACCCGGTGGAGTGAAATTTGGATCGGTCAGATGTGGACCGGGTGAAGTCAAATTTGGATCGGTCAGATGTGGGTTGGGTGGAGTCAAATTTGGATCGGGTGGTGGAGTCAAATTTGGATCGGTCAGATGTGGACCGGTGGAGTCAAATTTTGATCGGTCAGATGTGGACCGAGTGGAGTCAAATTTGGGTCGGTTCGATGTGGACCGGGTGGAGTCAAATTTGGATTGGATGGTGGAGTCAAATTTGGATCGGTCAGATGTGGACCGGGTGGAGTCAAATTTGGATCGGTCAGATGTGGACCGGGTGGAGTCAATTTTGGATCGGGTGGTGGAGTCAAATTTGGATCGGTCAGATGTGGACCAGGTGGAGTCAAATTAGCTCGGTGATGGTGTGACTTCGAAGTAAATTCAAGTAGGAAGGTTCGAAGTGTTGAATGTGTTCGTTGATCAAGGTGGAACAACGAACGAGGTGGCAACTCAAAAGTTGTGAGTTGGTGGATAATGGTTGCTCGAGAAGGTCGCTTGAGCAATAAATAGCCGTCAAGGTTGGACGACTAGAGATATTGAAGGTCGAGAGATTATCGTTGTCGTAAGTTCTAGCAGGCTCAAAGCAGGGGTACGATGGGGGAACCCAAAAGACCGATTGTAGGTCGAGTACATTGGGTATCATTGAAAGGCCTAGTTGTCAAGGTTGGACATTGTCAAGGTTGGACATATGGAGTTTATGCTAGAACTGGGGTTACCATTTGCCCTTGACATATGGCAACGTTGGCCGTCATACGATTAACGGTGGTTTCAAATAAGGATTGACGGTGATAGCCAGAGTCAGTCATGGATGATTAGTTGTTCTATGTGAGACTTATATAATCTGGATGTTATGTGTGTTTATCATGATTGAGTGGTTGTTCTGGTTTCCATGTATGAATTGTTATTCCTTTGGTTGAATGGATTGTAAAGGCTATCACTGTCCGATGTGGGGAAGATAAGGTTGAGTTCTTCTTTGGTGTCGTGGGTAGATTAGTACTATTATCTATCCCCTCTCATACACTTTATTGTTGAAATTTGTTAGCTGTTTTATCGCTCACTAAGACTGTTGTCTGACTCAAGGTTTTATGTATCCTCTTATTACCTTGGGCTGTTCATCCGATTGTGGATAGGCAGACTAAGTAACAGGTGACAGGTAATGCTTTAGTGAGGACGACGACGCTGATCGATGGCGAGCAGGAGGCTCACGTACCAGTTTTACTACTAGCTAATAATTGGATTTCCGCTGTTTGCTTTTCTGAGTGATGTAGCGAGGCAACTTTGTATAAACATTATTTCCAAGTTTGTGGATCTTACTTTCTAGTTGTATGGAAGTCCAGTGTTTCTGCTTCACTATTACTACTTGTTGTATATGTTCTATTATATTTTATCCTTGCACTGTGAGTTTTACGACAGGTTCCGCTTGTGTTTACTACTCTGATGATCGTCCATGACAGCCTTGCACTTCTTTCAGCGCATTATTTCTATTGTATAGTGCGGGGGTTATGGGCGGTCGTCACATTTGGTATCAGAGCTCTGGTTAACGATTTTTAGCCAAAGTTCTAAGACGTAATCACGTATGAGAGACGTACTTGTAGATTTTAGTTGGATTCTTACTATATATATACTAGCATATATCGTAGTAGCGGTTGTTTTCCTTTAGCACTTTATCTTTTAAGTGGACTAATCATTCTATTTCAGATTTAGAATGAGTCGTCAAACCTCTAGGAGTGAGTCTGGGACTGGAGGAGTAGGAGAGGAAAGTCAATTGGGAGCTTTAGCAGTTGCACCGAAATACCTGGTCATGTTTGGGGCAGCCATGATGGCAGCGGCTATATTAAGGATACCCATTCCAGAAGCGGTAATAGAGCGTGGTGTTCCTGTGCAAGTACCAAAAAGGAATTTTGCTAAGCGGTAGAGGGACTGTACTCCTATGGATAAGGAAATTTCTATTGGTCCTAGTGCTTCACAAGAAGAAAATGGTAATCAAAAGAAGAAAATGCGCTCTGCTTCAATTGTCAATTTGAAGGCCGTTATTCCTGGGATTGTAAGGAAGAATGGAAGTGCTTTAGATGTGGCAAGCCTGGACATAAGAAGAAAGACCGTCCGGACCTTCTAAAGAATAAGCAACTGGAGGAAGCATGTGTTGTGGAAGCTATTCCAATTTCTTATTGTATTCCTGATGAGAACTAGGATAAGGGAAAGGGTGTAGTGGTGCAAGGTACTCTTTCTATTAATGGTGTTTTAGTTCGTGTGCTTTTCGATACTGGAGCATTGCATTCCTTCGTTTGCAATGAGCTTGTGTGTCTCTTGGGTTTGGAACCTGAGATTTGTGATAGACCCTTCGTAGTGACTAATCCAATTGGGGGTTCATCAAATCTTTGCATGATATGTCGTGGTCCAGTGTTGTCGAGTCATGGTTGCTCTTTTGTGTGCGATTATTTTGTTCTTAACTTCGCTGGGTTCGGGATCATCTTGGGCATGGATTAGCTCAAGAGGTATGCGGCAAGGGTGAATTGCGAGAAGCTAGAGGTGAGGGTTGGGGATGTGGAAGGGCGAAAGGTGTTGATTAGATGTAAGCGCGAAGACGGGGTCTTTGTAAGTTATCTATATTCACTTGGGATTCCACCAGAAGACTTGTCATTAATGCTGATCGCTAATGAGTATGTAGATGTCTTTGACGAGGTCAAAGGGTTGCCGCCGCATCGTCAGATCGAGTTTAGGATCGATTTGGTCGAGGGTGCTAGACCAATCGTTATGCCTCTTAGGCGGATGGCGCCTAGGGAACAACGAGAGTTAGAGGTGCAAGTTCGTGACCTTTTGGGAAAAGGATTCATTCGGAGGAGTGTTTCCGAGTGGGGTGCACCAGTCGTATTTGCAACTAAGGCGGATGGCTCGTTAAGATTGTGTGTAGACTATCGTGAGCTGAACAAGGTGGCTAAAAAGAACAAGTATCCATTGCCAAGGATTGATGACTTGTTCGATCAGCTTCACGAAGCCAAAGTGTTTTCTCATATGGATTTGGCGACGGGATTTCACCAGTTGAGGGTGGCTAAGGATAGTGTGCCAAAGACTGCTTTTAGGACACCATCCGGTTTCTTCGAATGGTTGGTGATGCCATTCGGGTTGACTAACGCGCCAGTGTATTTTGTGGATCTTATGAATAGAGTATTCAGAGACCAGTTGAACAAGTTTGTGCTTGTGTTCGTGGATGATATTTTGGTTTACTCCGGGAATGAGAAAGAACATAAGACGCACTTGAGAGTTGTGTTAGAGATCTTGCGGAAGCATCAGCTTAAGGCTAAGTTCTCAAAGTGTCACTTCTGGAAGGATGAAGTGAGGTTCTGAGGTCATGTAGTTTCTAGAAAAGGGATAGCGGTCGACCCCGCTAAAGTTGCAGCAATCCAGGACTGGGATCGACCTAATAATGCGACGGATGTTCGGAGTTTCCTTGGGTTTGCAGGATATTACCGATGGTTTATCAAGGATTTCTACAAAGTAGCTGCACCGTTGACAGGATTGACGAAGAAGAACCAAGTGTTCACATGGGATGCAAAGTGTGAACAAGTGTTCGGAATCCTGAAGCAGAGATTGATGAGTACTCCTGTGTTGACCATTCCAAGCGGGAATGAAGAGATGGTGGTATATACCGATGCATGTGGTAATGGACTTGGAGCAGTGCTGATGCAGAAGGATAAGGTTGTAGCCTATGCGAGTCGACAGCTGAAGCCGCATGAGAAGAATTACCCAACTCATGATTTGGAGTTGGCGGCGATTGTATTTGCTCTGAAGATATGGAGACGTTACCTGTTGGGAGTTCGATTCGAGTTGGTTACGGATCACAAGTCGTTGAAGTATCTTTTCTCCCAAAAGGATTTAAACCTTCGGCATCAAAGATGGTTAGAGTTTCTGGCGTCATATGGTTTTGACATAGCCTATACTCTGGGCAAGGGTAACACAGTTGCAGATGCGTTTAGTCGAAGACACGCAAGTTTGCGAGCGATGTTTTCGGAATGGAAGAGCCTTGAGTACTTGGCAAGGTTCGATTTCAGGCCAAGGTGTGAGTTAGAACCTGAAATGTTGGCAAGCTTGTCGATAAGACCTACTCTTATCGAAAGAATTGGCGAGAGCCAATAGAAAGATGCGAAGCTTGTTCGAGTTCATTCAGAAACTGGAACCAGAAGATAAAGAGTTCGAGGTCGATCGAGAAGGTTGGCTTCGAAAGAAAGGGCGATTAGTTGTTCCTGATATTGACGGATTGTGGAATGAGGTTCTGAGAGAATGTCATCACTCGAAGCTGACGATTCATCCCGGTGGAAATAAGATGAATCAGGACATGAGGAGAGTCTACTACTGGGAAGGGATGAAGCGAGATATTGAAAAGTTCATTTCCAAGTGTATGAACTGTCAGTGGTGAAAGCTGAACAGAAGGAGCCGAGCAGTTTACTTCAGCCACTAGAAGTTCCTACGTGGAAGTGGGAGCAAGTATTAATGGATTTTATCGATGGACTACCTAGAACCAGGACAGAAAACGAAGGGATTTAGGTCATCGTGGATCGTTTGACCAAAAGTGTGAGATTCATTCCTGTCAAGTCGACTAGGATGACATCAAAATTGGCTGAACTTTATGTGAGATGGATAGTTCGATTCCATGGTGTCCCAAAGAGTATAGTGAGTGACCGAGATCCATTATTCACGAGTGGATTTTGGAAAAGTTTGCAAGAAGCTTTGGGAACCGAGTTGTGCTTAAGTACGGCATATCATCCCCAAACTGATGGTCAGACCGAGAGAGTCAATCGAGTTTTGGAAGATCTCCTGAGGGCTTGTGTGTTAGACTTCGGAGGATCATGGGAAGACCATCTACATCTAGTTGAGTTTGCGTATAATAATAGCTACCAATCTAGCATTGGGATGGCACCATACGAAGCGTTGTATGGAAGGCCGTGCAATTCTCCAGCATGTTGGCTAGAAATTGAAGATAAGTTGGTGCTTGGGCTTGAGATGATTAGAGAAACCTCGGATTGTATCGAGACAGTTCGGCAACGAATGAAGGCAGCCCAGGACCGTTAGAAGAGTTACGCCGACAAGCATCGTAAGGACTTGGAATTCGACGTGGGTGAAATGGTTTTCGTGAAAGCTTCGCCGTTGAAGCACATGGTTAGATTTGGTAAGAAAGGAAAGTTAGCTCCAAGGTTTATTGGACCATTTGCGATAGTCGAGCGAGTTGGAAAGCTCGCA
>JASFAX010004216.1:0-40063 GCA_030737875.1 Allium sativum
TAAATTTGCATGGTAACACATTTGCATGTCAAATTTTAAATAACACATCAACAATCAAACCCAACCATGCAACCAAACTTATTTCATAATTTAATTTAATAAATATGGGAACAATTCAATTCATCGTGAGTGGAAAAATCACTCACCTTTTGGGTCTTTAGTGGATCGGACGTCCAACCAAAGCCCAAAATTTTACAGCATCCAAACGCAGCCAGGTTAGTGCCAAAACGTCCGCAATTCCGTCACGATCCCAACGCACCCAACCGCACCCAAATTCAAGTCAATATGAGAAAATTATTAGCATTTTACCGCTTGGAATTAAAAAAATATAAAATAAACAAAATATCTCCTCGCCCAATGATCCCATGACACGTCAGCATCTCATCTCCCGCTCAACTTCTCGCGTAAACAGAACCATGCACAAAAGAAACCCATCCGCCCTATCAACTTTGACCATCTCTAGCTCCTGATTCCGACCACTGGAAGATCTCTGACCGCCGCCAACCTGACCTGCTTTGGAAACCGCACCATCCCTGCCAGCGACGAGACCTACGACGTCCTCCATGGCCTGCATGATAGTGATGAATGGAACCTGGTCTGCGCCCTTCTATGATGAAATTCCGGCGCCCTACTTCATTAAAAATCACACGACAACCACTGTTGCTGTAATGTCTGGGATTTTCGACCCAGAAAATCAACATAAATACACTGTCAATTTCTCGAGCATCAAAAATACCGGAACATTAATAGAAAGAATTTAGAGGGTGAGAAAGAAAAGATAGAACTAATAGAATAGAAGAAGAAGAAGAACACACTGAACAAAATCAGAGTAAAACACGAAACTCACAGCGGAACAAATCAAATGTATTATATAACATAACTTTGAATACAAAACTGTATTGTATATACATACCATTATCAGAGTATAATACATCTAATCACAGCGGAAATAATCTCTAAATACTAAGGGTGGAGCCTTCTGCTTTGAGCTCCTCCAAGTGAAATCTGCAAAGCCTGAAACACTTGACTGCCCGTACAAATTTAGGCACCCAAGAGTTTAGGGAAAACAAAACAAAATAAACTCTGGGTCAGTCATGGGACTGGTGTGAGTAAATTCTAACCATACGGTTTTACTTTGAAGAAAATCCTTTTGAAACAAAAGGATAATAGTAAGACCAGCCCACACATAAACATGGACGGCTTTTACCTTACTATGACCCAAATTACTTTGATATCAAAAACAGTGATATTATGATAATGTCTAAACAAATAATTTTCCAAGTAGCAGAACGCTTGCATCTCACGTTCCACATATATATAGTATAAAATCATAAACCGTAGGGCTCTTATTGGAGATTGGATTTCAACAGACAAGGTACGGGAGCACCTTCTGAATAGTGTACTCTAGAGGGGATACACTCAGGGTTCAACAAGAATGTCTTGCAACCCGGCCACACATGACCGCTCACTCATTTAGCTTGAGTGTCGCGAATATATTGCCACAACGGTTGTAGGCCATCCAACCGTCATCCGAAGATACAGAATCGAAAAGAAGTATAAATATGAATTTTCTCTAGATCAGTGACAATACACCCTGCTTGGGAATGACCTAACTAGCCATGCTACCTGGCCCAACTTTTGTTACTTCCTGGTTGTGAGGCTAGAGGCTACGTTTATCTTCAGAACATCTGATCACCATTCACTTTGAATGTCACATCGTCAAATCTGTAATCACACATTGATTACACAAATGCACACTGGGTGTAGAATAAAGAGAAGTTACCTTCTCCCCACCAACTTGGTATATTCGTAAAATCAACGGCGTGACCGTTGGAAATACTCTGTCAGACACTCGTCCATACAAGTTGTCCTGGGACTGGACAAACATAAAACAATATTCTGGAACTGGACGACCCTTGCATTTAACTCCGTCTTCAATTATCTTCAGCATATCTAATTCGCAGCGCTTATGCCTATACGGAGTGGTTTTCGGATAATAAATCCAACCGGTCTCTCCGTATTGACACGATGGTCAAAACACTTCGATGGTCGTTTATTTAACTATCGAAGTAAAAACAAACATCCATTCACAAACACTGACCCTTTTATTTAATACTAACTTTCTAGTTCCCATATTTCTATAAACTCTTCCTTACTTCCCTTCATTTCTACTCTATTAGTTCCTCGTTATAAATCGGTAAGTGAATAAATTTCTAAGTATCAACCCCGAAGGCCGAAACCAACATCAGATTGACGCCTCGAAAGTTACTCAACTCAACCAACGTACAACGAGTTCTAATTTCTTTAAAACTATATCACCTTCCTTATCATGCTCATTATATCTTTTTAAAACATTATAACTTATCGACTTACTTTGAAACCGTTATATTTTAACTAATGCTGCTATCCTTTCCTTTATAACTAATGCAATACGCTACTATATTCTCTTTTATAACTACTGCAATATGCTGTTGTATTCTCTTTTATAGCTACTGCAATACACTGCTATATTCTCTTTTATAACTACTGCAATACGCTGCCATATTCACATTTCATTTGATAAACTATGTTTCTAAGTCAGGTTCTTATTAAATCAATATCAAGTTTATAACTAAATACTGATTACATATCCTATTATAATTTGTTGGTTTAAGACTAAATATTAACTAGCCTATCAGACTATAATTCCTAATAATGTTATTTAGGTTCAGGTCGTATATATATAAATAATATACAACAAACAGTACAAACAAATATTGAGGAATCCGGTCGGATTCTTCCAACCGGTTTCCGCCTCCACATATGTCAGTCAACACAATTTACACTAACTCTATACTAGGGGATACTCAAATCGGTGGAATCAGTGTCCAATCGATGATGTGTACATATGTAACGGTATATAATATTCAACCAAATTAATTGCAATCTACCTAATCGACCATCACACAGCATTCAAACAACATTAAAATATAATTTAAATATTTTAAAATAGATCAGAGTGAGTGAATTTACTCACCTTTGCACGTTAACCGTTAAATAACGATTTGCGTCATTCCTTGCTTTCTCTTACTGACGTTCTCATCTCAGTGAACAATTTATGACCAACCCACATGCTCTTCTTTCCACCGTCAGCCCATACACCGATGTTAAAACCAATTCGCTCTGCACTTCTCCAAACTGAAAGTCTCACGCTTCTTTCCACCATAGTCGCAATAAACATGTCTCGACTCCGTCATCCCGAACCCTGCTTCTACTTGAAATAAAACTCCATTCGCATCCTTTTACATTTATATATATGTAAATATTTTATGGGCTTTACCATTTGTTAAAGATCGGCCCACCCAAACTTAAATGAAAAGAAACCCGATCCTGCGCGTTATCTCCTCTTTCTGCTTAGAACCAACATGTGCTGCTCCATTCTTTATTCACGTACCAACCCCTCTTTAAATTTAAACTGGGCTTTATGTTTAAACTTGGCCCGTATCCATTTATTTGAGCCCATACTCGTGTCCTTGTATGAACAACAGTACTCCATCTTCCACCATTCTCCACTTCTCATGAACTCTCGCACCTCATCATCTCCGCCTAACACCATGCTGACCCCCTCTTCTACGTCCATTACTTCACCATGCACGCACTGATCCATCAGAGCACGACTCCTCCTCTCTGCTGTGTACACAGCACCCAACTTCTCTTCTTCTTGGACCAGCCCTCTACTTCCAGTCATCATGTCCCCCTGCTTCTTCTTTCTTCAAATATAAAACTAGCTGTGTTACTCCTTTGAACGGAAACCACGAGTACAAAGTGTTCCTCTAATGCCCCAACTTCACGCATTAACCTCTTCATATATTTCCTCACGCATGCACCACTTCATACTTCACTTCATACGGTCCTTCCTCCACTTCCAGAAATGCACTGAAGCCATTCACGTTGTAGGGTTTCGAACTTCCCAGATCTGAGTTGCACGCACTGAACGAGGCATAATCATTTTGGTAGAAGAAAATATAAGGACTGGGAAGAAAGAGAATTGCAGTTTTGTTTTCGGTAAGATGTGGAATGGAGTGATCAGCTTGGGTGCACGTATTTATATTATGGAGAAACCTTAGTGTAGAAGGAATAGCACGTTCTATAGCCTACAGGTAGGCCATACTGTTGGTTTGATATTTGTGACAACTTCAAGCTTAAGAAATGGGAAGGACAGGGTTTAAGCAGGGGAGGTGGTTTGTTTTTCTTTGTTTCAAAGACTACAGTTATAGGCTTATAGGATATGGCTGTTTTTACTTTGAAATGAAGGGTTAATATATAGAGTAGGTTATGGTCATGTATTTTCGTTCATAGCTTCTTAGGGTAGTTTATATTTCCAATGCTAGCCTGTGTTAAATGATGTCTTAGCACGTTCATTTTAATATTTGGTAGCTGCTTAAGAAATCTTATAAATGAAGTAAACTTATGGATGAAGTATAATGTCATGTATACAAACTGAATTCCGTTCATATATGAGCTGCCACGGACAGAAGTAAGAGTGCAGTCGTGCTCAACGAGGTGTCACGGTCTCAAAAATATAATAATACCGGTAGATTGACTCATATTTTGAAATCCCGAAATACCGATACAGGGTGCACAATACTCCAAATAAAAAGTTGCTTCTTTAATTTATTAAAAACTACAGTAAAATTCTAAAAATTAAATTATCGCTGCACCTCAAAAGAACCCTATCCCGATTTGCAACCGATGTCAAGTTATATTCAAATAACCGTTACGGTCGATATACGATTTCATAGCGACTTTCTGAATATTTGATTTGGACATATCTTGCAATCTATACGACGAAATCTGGGTTTTTCACTTCTGTTAGAAAGATACAGTTCAACAGATTCCAACGTTTCTTGTTTCGAAGAAATCCGATTCAAAACGAGTCCGGTACACTCAGTTGAAGTTCAGAACGTTAAATTACGAACTTCAGCGTCGTTATGAGCTCGTTTATAATTAATATATATTTTTGTACGTTCAAATTCGTTTAAATTAATATATAAATCCATTTATATTTCGAATTCAATATTTAAACTGTTTCAAATATTCAAATTCAAACCGTTCAAAATGCGGGACGTTACAGTCCTTCCCCCTTAAAATAATTTCGTCCTCGAAATTGCTAAGATTGGGAAAATGCTACAATCTCTATTATAACAGGTAAAATTCTTTTTGGTTTACTTCATAAATTTCGGTTTCAACTGAACTGATTTATTTAAAATATTAATTTCTTTTTATTTCGAAAATTTTCAAAATTTTGAAAATTTTCTAACAGCTCAAATTTTCGGTGAATTTTGCCAGCATCTCCTCTGCACGGCTTGTTCGTTACTACAACAACTTGCCACTCTGGGCCTTCTCCAATCCAAAAGAAAATCAAACAGCCAAACGGCTTGCCCAAAATACTTATAGAAATCTGATACTCATATAAAATATAACCATGTACCTTTTTGGCGGACATTCAACTCTACATGCCATTTTCAATCCATTCAGCATACACAAATGCATTTCCAACCAATCTCCAGTCAGTTTATCCTTAACCAATAATTCGCTTACGTCCCAACCAACTCCATTTCAATTTCAAACTCTAATTTTCTTTACTGATTTATTCCTCAAATCAGTTATCTTCATCTCCAGATTTAAAATCTTGATTCTTATTCTCCAATAATCCATCCACTTTAATAACTCGAATTCCCAATATTTTTTTCCTTTTATAGTTTTCATTTGGGATCGTTGCAAATTCAATCCAGTCTTAGTTATCTTAGTTTAAATTCCACTTTTAACCCTTTTTAACTTCATAGGTTAAATTTTTATTTCAGAATTCAAATTCCTGCGATATTATTTCAAATCAACTTGAAATCATATATAATTCAAAACATTTGAATTTTCTGACAACTTGTTTCTTAAAACAATTCAAAACAAAATTTCGGGTAGTAATTCGTCACTTACCAGCTCGAAAATGAACACCGATAATGGTCGACTTCATCATCGGAATTTATTTCCCAGCGATCAAAGTGAGTTCAAATACTATATTACTTTCAAAACACTTTATTTTGAAATTACATCAAAATATCCTTTCACAGCACTTGGAAAACAAATTTCAAATCTCCCAGGATTTTGAAATTCCCATATATTTAATCCAAACATTATTCCAGCTCTTTTCCAAGTTTCCAGAGTTTTATTTCAATTCTGTTTTAAATTTAGATTAAATTCATCTGGTTTTTCATATTATAGTTATATAATATTTCGATTGGTTATTTATATAACCAACTTAATTACAAATCTTATTTGATCATAATAACGATCAGTACTATAATAATCTTAAGATATATACTCCTTTTTAGATCAAAATATATTTTGGGTAAAATTTATTTTATTTACCCTCTTTTCAAAACATACCGTGTCGAATTACTCTGTCCAAGAGTTTAGAAACACCTATCGATGCAGTTTGCATTACTGTTTCGACCAGAATTCATAAACCACTCGACTGACTAGTCAACACAATATAAAACAGTTTTTATATTGATTTACAAATACGCGCTCATATATATATATATATATATACACTCAACTCAATCTACAGTATTACTAACTCCATCTCTATTGAGTTACGCCACAGAGCCAAGGTAATAACTTAACCTTCAGCTCTGATACCAACTGTAATGTCTGGGATTTTCGACCCAGAAAATCAACATAAATACACTGTCAATTTCTCGAGCATCGAAAATACCGGAACATTAATAGAAAGAATTTAGAGGGTGAGAAAGAAAAGATAGAACTAATAGAATAGAAGAAGAAGAAGAACACACTGAACAGAATCAGAGTAAAACACGAAACTCACAGCGGAACAAATCAAATGTATTATATAACATAACTTTGAATACAAAACTGTATTGTATATACATACCATTATCAGAGTAAAATACATCTTATCACAACGGAAATAATCTCTAAATACTAAGGGTGGAGCCTTCTGCTTTGAGCTCCTCCAAGTGAAATCTGCAAAGCCTGAAACACTTGACTGCCCTTACAAATTTGGGCACCCAAGAGTTTAGGGAAAACAAAACAAAATAAACTCTGGGTCAGTCATGGGACCGGTGTGAGTAAATTCTAACCGTACGGTTTTACTTTGAAGAAAATCCTTTTGAAACAAAAGGATAATAGTAAGACCAGCCCACACATAAACATGGACGGCTTTTACCTTACTATGACCCAAATTACTTTGATATCAAAAACAGTGATATTATGATAATGTCTAAACAAATAATTTTCCAAGTAGCAGAACGCTTGCATCTCACGTTCCACATATATATAGTATAAAATCATAAACCGCAGGGCTCTTTTTGGAGATTGGATTTCAACAGATAAGGTATGGGAGCACCTTCTGAATAGTGTACTCTAGAGGGGATACACTCAGGGTTCAACAAGAACGTCTTGCAACCCGGCCACACATGACCGCTCACTCATTTAGCTTGAGTGTCGCGAATATATTGCCACCACGGTTGTAGGCCATCCAACCGTCATCCGAAGATACAGAATCGAAAAGAAGTATAAATATGAATTTTCTCTAGATCAGTGACAATACACCCTGCTTGGGAATGACCCAACTAGCCATGCTGCCTGGCCCAACTTTTGTTACTTCCTGGTTGTGAGGCTAGAGGCTACGTTTATCTTCAGAACATCTGATCACCATTCACTTTGAATGTCACATCGTCAAATCCGTAATCACACATTGATTACACAAATGAACACTGGGTGTATAATAAAGAGAAGTTACCTTCTCCCCACCAACTTGGTATATTCGTAAAACCAACGGCGTGACCGTTGGAAATACTCTGTCAGACATTCGTCCATACAAGTTGTCCTGGGACTGGACAAACATAAAACAATATTCTGGAACTGGACGACCCTTGCATTTAACTCCATCTTCAATTATCTTCAGCATATCTAATTCGCAGTGCTTATGCCTATACGGAGTGGTTTTCGGATAATAAATCCAACCGGTCTCTCCGTATTGACACGATGGTCAAAACACTTCGATGGTCGGTTATTTAACTATCGAAGTAAAAACAAACATCCATTCACAAACACTGGCCCTT
Source organism: Allium sativum (assembly GCA_030737875.1). Taxonomy (NCBI): domain Eukaryota; kingdom Viridiplantae; phylum Streptophyta; class Magnoliopsida; order Asparagales; family Amaryllidaceae; genus Allium; species Allium sativum. The sequence continues at coordinate 8,124 of JASFAX010004216.1, forward strand.
TTATTTAATACTAACTTTCTAGTTCCTATATTTCTATAAACTCTTCCTTACTTCCCTTCATTTCTACTCTATTAGTTCCTCGTTATAAATCGGTAAATGAATAAATTTCTAAGTATCAACCCCGAAGGCCGAAACCAACATCAGATTGACGCCTCGAAAGTTACTCAACTCAACCAACGTACAACGAGTTCTAATTTCTTTAAAACTATATCACCTTCCTTATCATGCTCAGTATATCTTTTTAAACATTATAACTTATCGACTTACTTTGAAACCGTTATATTTTAACTAATGCTGCTATCCTTTCCTTTATAACTAATGCAATACGCTGCTATATTCTCTTTTATAACTACTGCAATATGCTGTAGTATTCTCTTTTATAGCTACTGCAATACACTGCTATATTCTCTTTTATAACTATTGCAATATGCTGCCATATTCACATTTCATTTGATAAACTATGTTTCTAAGTCAGGTTCTTATTAAATCAATATCAAGTTTATAACTAAATACTGATTACATATCCTATTATAATTTGTTGGTTTAAGACTAAATATTAACTAGCCTATCAGACTATAATTCCTAATAATGTTATTTAGGTTCAGGTCGTATATATAAATACTATACAACAAACAGTACATACAAATATTGAGGAATCCGGTCGGATTCTTCCAACCGGTTTCCGCCTCCACATATGTCAGTCAACACAATTTACACTAACTCTATACTAGGGGATATTCAAATCGGTGGAATCAGTGTCCAATCGATGATGTGTACATATGTAACGGTATATAATATTCAACCAAATTAATTGCAATCTACCTAATCGACCATCACACAGCATTCAAACAACATTAAAATATAATTTAAATATTTTAAAATAGATCAGAGTGAGTGAATTTACTCACCTTTGCGCGTTAACCGTTAAATAATGATTTGCGTCATTCCTTGCTTTCTCTTACTGACGTTCTCATCTCAGTGAACAATTTATGACCAACCCACATGCTCTTCTTTCCACCGTCAGCCCATACACCGATGTTAAAACCAATTCGCTCGGCACTTCTCCAAACTGAAAGTCTCACGCTTCAATATCTTCTTTCCACCATAGTCGCAATAAACATGTCTCGACTCCGTCATCCCAAACCCTGCTTCTACTTGAAATAAAACTCCATTCACATCCTTTTACATTTATATATATGTAAATATTTTATGGGCTTTACCATTTGTTAAAGATCGGCCCACCCAAACTTAAAGGAAAAGAAACCCGATCCTGCGCGTTATCTCCTCTTTCTGCTTAAAACCAACATGTGCTGCTCCATTCTTTATTCACGTACCAACCCCTCTTTAAATTTAAACTGGGCTTTATGTTTAAACTTTGCCCATATCCATTTATTTGAGCCCATACTCGTGTCCTTGTATGAACAACAGTACTCCATCTTCCACCATTCTCCACTTCTCATGAACTCTCGCACCTCATCATCTCCGCCTAACACCATGCTGACCCCCTCCTCTACGTCCATTACTTCACCATGCACACACTGATCCATCAGAGCACAGCTCCTCCTCTCTGCTGTGTACACAACACCCAACTTCTTTTCTTCTTGGACCAACCCTCTACTTCCAGTCATCATGTCCCCCTGCTTCTTCTTTCTTCAAATATAAAACTAGCTGTGTTACTCCTTTGAACGGAAACCATGAGTACAAGTGTTCCTCTAATGCCCCAACTTCACGCATTAACCTCTTCATATATTTCCTCACGCATGCACCACTTCATACTTCACTTCATACGGTCCTTCCTCCACTTCCAGAAATGCACTGAAGCCATTCACGTTGTAGGGTTTCGAACTTCCCAGATCTGAGTTGCACGCACTGAACGAGGCATAATCATTTTGGTAGAAGAAAATATAAGGACTGGGAAGAAAGAGAATTGCAGTTTTGTTTTCGGTAAGAAGTGGAATGGAGTGATCAGCTTGGGTGCACGTATTTATATTATGGAGAAACCTTAGTGTAGAAGGAATATCACGTTCTATAGCCTACAGGTAGGCCATACTGTTGGTTTGATATTTGTGACAACTTCAAGCTTAAGAAATGGGAAGGACAGGGTTTAAGCAGGGGAGGTGGTTTGTTTTTCTTTGTTTCAAAGACTACAATTATAGGCTTATAGGGTATGGCTGTTTTTACTTTGAAATGAAGGGTTAATATATAGAGTAGGTTATGGTCATGTATTTTCGTTTATAGCTTCTTAGGGTAGTTTATATTTCCAATGCTAGCCTATGTTAAATGATGTCTTAGCACGTTCATTTTAATATTTGGTAGCTGCTTAAGAAATCTTATAAATGAAGTAAACTTATGGATGAAGTATAATGTCATGTATACAAACTGAATTCCGTTCATATATGAGCTGCCATGGACAGAAGTAAGAGTGCAGTCGTGCTCAACGAGGTGTCACGGTCTCAAAAATATAATAATACCGGTAGATTGACTCATATTTTGAAATCCCGAAATACCGATACAGGGTGCACAATACTCCAAATAAAAAGTTGCTTCTTTAATTTATTAAAAACTACAGTAAAATTCTAAAAATTAAATTATCACTGCGCCTCAAAAGAACCCTATCCCGATTTGCAACCGATGTCAAGTTATATTCAAATAACCGTTACGGTCGATATACGATTTCATAGCGACTTTCTGAATATTTGATTTGGACATATCTTGCAATCTATACGACGAAATCTGGGTTTTTCACTTCTGTTAGAAAGATACAGTTCAACAAATTCCAACGTTTCTTGTTTCGAAGAAATCCGATTCAAAACGAGTCCGGTACACTCAGTTGAAGTTCAGAACGTTAAATTACGAACTGCAGCGTCGTTATGAGCTCGTTTATAATTAATATATATTTTTCTACGTTCAACTTCATTTAAATTAATATATAAATCCATTTATATTTCGAATTCAATATTTAAACTATTTCAAATATTCAAATTCAAACCGTTCAAAATGCGGGACGTTACAGTTGCACTCGTATCAACGTCCTTTACAAAACCAAGAAGACCGATTCCTCAATTAACTCCCAAATCAGAAAACCCCAATTTAGGCTCTAGGGTTTCAAAAACAGCCAACTTTGACCGTTGATTTCGGCAAATCCGCTCATTGCATGTTGAAACAGAGGGTACCCATAACTTCGTGTCGTCGAGGCCTTCGATTTGATATATAATATGTTGGTATTTGTAGAAGATTTGATTTTAAATTGAATTTGAATCAAAGCTAGGGTTTTGAAATTTTGCTCAGCCATTAGAAAAAGGTTTGGTTGAGAAATAATGAACGTACAATAGAGAATGGCTGATAGGGTGGTAATTGGGTTTCATTTATATGTAGATCTAAGGACCAATAAGAGAAACAAATAATTATCCTATTGCATCAATCTCATTTGTGTTTTCTCCAGTACGATAAAACGACAAGTCCGATTTTAACGAAATTTGAAGTTCTACAATAATTCACTGTTCTGGATCCAATGGCGCTAGTTTCGTCGAATTCCGAGATGGTCGCCAAAACAGTTAAATTTCATAATTAATTAATTAATTGATATTCAATTATTCATTTAACTAATTAAATCTAATTTAAATATTTATTTAAATTCCATTTAAATCCAATTACAATTTAAATAAATCCAATAGATTGATTCCATACATTTTGAATTCATAAATTTGATTATCTGAATTTTAATTTGAATTCCAGTTTTAACTTAAACAACTTAAATTTTATTTAAATCATTTAAATATTAAATCCCAAATTACAACATTTCTAAAAAAACTAAATTTGAATATCTATTTATACTCAATTTAAACAATCATTGTCATTATAATCAACAAAATTTGATTTTTCTTCCCAATATTATTCCATTTTATTTATTTTAAATCGAAATTTAAATATATAGAAAATATGGGATGTTACATTCTCCCCCACTTAAAAATCTTTTCGTCATCGAAAAGAGAACGAAATAAGGTATTAAACAAATCATATTTGCAAATCCATACTTATAAAGTAGCATTTATAAAGTAAGTTATATAGTTGAAAATCTCATAAATTTTCTAACTCCCGAAATCACGGAAAATTTCGGCAGCATCTCCTTTGTACGGAGAGGTCCGGAAAATATAAAACTCAATTATACATCTCATCACACGATGAGGCATCCCAAAAATGGAGAAAACACATATATACGCAACTACATAACTATAGAACCTAAATACGTACCTACTTAGCGTTTATTTGCGTTTTTATTTACCTTAGCATTTAGCATTTAGCGCAAGCGAGCTCCGAAGCGTAGCGTGACTTCCCTAAACCTGCTACATACTCACATATACATGAGAATCAAACATATATACACTAAATAGCAATGCATATAACTTACACAACATATCATCGACATTTCAACCACAAAACTATAATATCCATGACATGCCAACAAACAAATCATGAATTATCACCCTTTAAATGATGGAATTTGACCAAAATATACTAGGAAAAAGTTGTAGCATTTGTTTCAGGCTTTCCGAATTGTCCGGAATCATCAAATTCGGATAATTCGTTCAAAAGTTATGACTATTTTAGTGAAGGCGAACACCTCAGCCCCTACACTGAAAAATGCAGGTCTGAGTTGTTCAACCCAGTTTTAACCCTTTAAACAGCAAAATTTTACCCAGCATATTAAAGAATTTTTTTAGTTCAGACTCTGGCCTTTCCGAATTGTACTCGTACATTAAAATCCGACGCTTTGCTTGGAAGTTATGGTCAAAACAATATTGATGTATACCTCAGTTTTAAATTTTCTGTGCATACAACTACGACTAAATCTTGGTTTTCAGCATAATTATCTTGGAAATTAGGCAAAGCTTTATTAACAAAAGTTTTAGCTCAATTTCTAAGGTTTCCGAAAAATCTGGAATCGTCGAATTCCGATCATCCATTCAAAAGTTATGGTCATTTTAGTTTCAGCTTATTGAATATTTCAGATTTCACATATACGCCAATTTATTTTATTTCAAGTTCAAACTTTCCGATTCCAAAAGTTTTGTAAACTTTTAGTGCTCTACACTCTTGTTATCCCTTCATTACTCAAGACATGTATCCATATTAAATGGCTTACTTCATTCCAATATATTTTCTATTCGTTTCTCATTCCATTTCAAGCATTAAATTCCAATTAAAACTTGAATTCATTTTAAGTTTTCAACAACCCGATTACATTAGATCTTTAATTCAATACCATAAACCAGTTTACCAAAAATTCATTACTTTTTCTTATTTTAATTCACCCATATTATAATGAGTGTTACTCAATCTATCCAGATTTGATTAATCATTCACTTGAACTAGTTCTGATTTATTTATTCTAATTATTTCAAGTTCATCTGCATTTCATTTCATTCATTTCTATTTGATCTAAATCGTCCAATTCAATTTTCTCGAGTTGAGCTTCATTATTCTCATTCATTCGACTTAATTAACTCCACTTAGTTCCAAATTCTTTCAATATTCCAATTTAATGAATTAGACTACGGGTTATATTTCTTATATCTTATTTCATCTCCTCATTTCACTTAGATAACTTTAAATCTATCATCATGAGTTAGGCCAGTTATGATTTTATAATAACCATTTTATTTTATCTCATTTACCAAACATTTATTTACTAACTTTCCCGTTAAACCTTAGTATGGATTTGCACTTACTCAATTCAATTATCCATTCATTTAACCATTTTCTTCTTTCCTTATTCCTATTCACTTTAAATTTAAACATTATTCCGTTAACTCAACTCATTTATTCGGTTTTAAAAAATTTCAGGTATTAAATTAAGGACTATTTATAAAAAAATCACTTAGTTTTCAAACCATTACTGTGACGGCCCGCCCCGCACCTGCGGACATTTCCAATGAAAGTGCGTTGTGCCGATGTCCAACCAGCACGGGACGGTCGTCAAAGAAAGGAAAGGTAAGGAATTTGAATTAACAAGAAACTTGTAGTATATCTCACAGCGCATGAGATAAAGTATAATAATAACATACTTTTACATAAAACAGGCGAGATAGTGCATAAGCTGAAAACTAAACATCGTAGCAGCGGAAAATCCAAATACAGCTTATGTTCCACTTCATCATTATTACAACTTTAAAAATGTCTCTAAAACAAAAGAAAGGAAAGGTACACTACTAATGCCCAAAGTAGTGACTAGCAGCGACATAGGGATAATATATAAAGAATAGTACGTGTGAGCCTCATGCTCGTCTCCGGACAGCTACTCGTGCACAGCCAGCTAACCTGTCTCTAGTCTACCCATTTAAGAGCACCCAAAGTAATAATGAAACACCCCACCCTCCATTAAGGTCACTCACAAAGGGAATGACTTAACTTTGGTGGAGGTTTGTAAGTAAAAGTCACGGATAAAACACGAGACATATATAAACACATAAATATAAGCAGCGGAAAAACAACAGACTTTTTATTTCATAAATATGTGTTCATACAAAACATTTCCATAACTATCGCATAATAACTTTCAAAACATTACATCATCATTTCTGTCTTGGTTATTGAATAAAGAAGCATAAAAACATAACTAAAACTGCATAAATCCCTATAGACTAATCAACATACATGTGAATTTACAACATAGCCTAAATCACTTTACATATATGTGAACTTGCATTGAAATAGGGATCTAACCAAATAGGTATCACATAAATAAGCATATGATTTAGACAACATAAGCCTAAACATGTTTTGGATCTAGGCATAACATCGAACATAACTAACATATGACAAGAATATGACGTCTTCATAAAGTATGTATAATTTCATCGCATGTGTGAACTAGATCCAATCATATGTCTAATTACAACATGAAACATATATTAAAGTGGATCTTGACATGGATCCAATTAGGAATTGCAACTTTTGTATAAACATAGGAGCATGTATATGAACATAACCATTTAGGCATAGGGGTTCTTAGCATAAAGTATACATACAACCTATATAATCACATAAACATATAGGTGTAGGTTACAACATGAACTATACAACTTGCATGTGATGTTGTTTTCATTCTAAATGTACAATAGGATCAACATAAACTGAATTATACCACAAACATCACAATACCACAATCATTTCAATACATGAATTAACATCTTCGTTACATGATAGCACAATTCCATTCCCAATTTACATCGAATCAAGTCTTAATTTTATTCACATCGGAAAAATCACTATACTTACAACGAACGACGAACTTGAATTCTGGATTCTGAGTTTTGAATTTGAAATGCTTCCCTTTGGGTAGACTAAAGTTGTTTGAATCGTGTTTTAACTTTGATTTTGGCTCGTCTCTAAGCTTTCTACAAGTGGAGGCCACTCTTGGCTTCCTTCCAGTAGCATGACGACTCTATCTCCAATTTATTTGTGTGAATTTAGGTTTAGACTCAAGTTGTATTTATAGAATTTCAAATTAATTAGAGCTGTCGATGAAGCTAGAGTGAATTCAGACCATCTATCTCAAGAGAAGCCAATCAGAAAGTTGCATGTAAGCCCTAGTGACACAGCCAAGCCCTAAAAATCGACCAGAAACCCGATCAGGCCAGTCAGGGCCAAACCTGACCGACTGGGCAGGTCGACCCTATGGTCGACCTGGTCACCTAGGTCGACCTGGTGCCTGGGCGGGAATTTTCCCGCCTAGCCCAGTTTGGGTCTAATTTTTGAAATTTGAACTTCGTTTGAACCTTTTGAATTTTAATTTGAATTCTGAAACTTCCGGAGGTCATAACTCCTTCATACGGAGTCCGATTTACGCAAACTCGGACTCTATCTCAGGCAGAATTCCGAGACGAGCGCAAGGGCGTAACCCATTTCCCTTAATTCTTTCATTAAGAATTAATTATACTTAAATTTGTTAATTTACAATTAACAGAAAAATCAGGGTGTTACAAATAAGAAGAGACATAAAACTCTGGGTCGGACAAAAGTTTGGTATAAGCGATAAGCAGCAAAACAGAACAATAACAGGCATACTAAACCATACCTGAACCTGGACCTGCAACCAAAGAGTTAGCACAATATACCATACAATACTCTAAGATGCCACTAACATATGGTGTAAAGGATACGGGGGTGGGGGGTGTGCATGTCATAATGATGTCAAACAATCAAGCATAACAACCATCCTCACATCTCTCATGTAACACCCGATGGCCATTAATGTCAGTCACAAAGGGAATGCATTAATGTCATGAAGCGTTATAGTAGTATAGAACAGCTAAATTACAAGAATAAATAAATAAAGCATAGCAGAAGATAAAACTTATTTCATAGCATCATAACTTCAAAACAAGCTTACATAAGTAGTCTCCAAAAACCATTACAACAGGATCAATTGTCTTTTCCAAAAACTTCAAAGTACATAAAGAAGCAAATACTTAAATAACATAAATGCATAAATCCCCACTAAGCATAAGCAAAGCCATAAAGATGAGAGAGTCCAAAGCGATACATCTACTCTCTTCAAGCAACTAAAAGAAATCGGCACTAAGCTGTAGTATTCCCTCCTTGCAAACCTTAGGGGGGAGGGAACGAAATGAAAAGAGGTGGAAACAAAACGGGTCAGACATAAAGTCTGGCGAGTCCAGTAATTTTAACGAACAATAGGTAAGGTAAATGATCAAGACATAAATAGGTATCATGATATGGTTGTAGCATAGATAAGGTAGATAAAAAGGATGGACAAGATGATTCCATTCCTAAGTACTAAGACAATCCTACACCTTGGCTAAGCGAACAACCCTCCAAGTACTAACCCCGAAGACCGAAGTCAACATCAGACTAGCACCCAAAGGACTATCCAACTCAACCAACATGTATTTCGTTACACCGCACTTTTGCTAAGTTACACCACATTACTTAATTACACCGCACATCTACTAGTCTCTATTTACTAAAGGTTGATCACTTTCCACTAACTGTACCCACATGACAAACTTGGTAGTTACTTGTACCTAGCTGCTATTGTAGGTGCCGGCTTGCTCCTACCACCACTAAGGTACCCTTACCCTACCCATTCGATCGGCTCTCTAAACCCCGTAGGCACCGGTGCTTTCCCCACAGTGGGGTGAATCACTCCCCAAAGTGGCAACCCCGATACCAACATAAAATGCACGGCCATACCTACACGATGCAACAACGTCTTATCTACCAGCCCGGACCCATGCACGCACATGAACCCGTTGGACTTGCGTTGCCACCGCTATTCACGTTTTGACCTCTTACATTCAAGTCCAGTAAGCGTGCCCCAACCCCGACCTAGTACCGGGCCCAATTAGATACTCAAACGGGTTACTAGTTGAGACGGGTCCCCATCCGACACAAGCCTCCCACTTATGCTTGGTCCCCACTAGGTTTTTCTCCCACTTAACCATTTTAATTTAAATGTCCATGTCTAACACATGCTACGGTTAAGTCCATACTTACATGTCATAATTTACATGTCTTATATTATTCCGGTTAAGTCCATATTTACATGTCATAATTTACATGTCATAATTTACATGTCATAATTTACATGTTACCCCACTTAACCTTCTAACCATACCCATGCCTTATTATGGTTAGTATTCCTTAATTCATTCCTTATGACGAACGGTGCATGACCTCCCACATTAGACCGAACGCTTTGTGGCCGCTGGATTTGCCGGGCGGTTCCGGGCAGTCTTATGCCACAAACTGGGTCTAACCTCGTGTCATTAACCATTACGCCTACAATTCATTCCTTTGACCTCTCACATTAGATGTCCAATTGTGGCAGCTGGATTTGTCGGGCGGTTCCGGGCAGTCTTACGCCACAATTGCGCCTAACCTCGTGTCAAAGGTTTATTAATAATCGTATTTCACCCATACCCAATTTTCATGTCATGTATATCAAATTAAACATATAATCATGTTTATAATATTGTCTATTACAAATTGTCACTAATTACATATTAATTAGCCTCAATTACAAATTTACAAATATAGGCAATTTCATCAATTCCATGTAATTCATACCCAAATATGCCAATTTCAAATATTATCCAATTATCCAAAATATCCAATAATATCCAATTTTCCATATTTCACATATTCCCATCGTTCCCACGTATTCGCATTCGCGCATATTTTTAACATAGGCTCGAAGGTAGCCTAGATCCAAAAATAAAAGGAATAGGGATAAGAAGAGAGAATCAAATCACAGAAAATTGGAATTAACACAACATCATGAAATATAGGGGCATGTAAACTGGCATAGAGGCATAGCAACAGATTCAACATGAATAAACTGATAAAAGGTATGAACTTTACATAGAAACATAGGCACATGATGACATGAATCAAATGGTGAAGACTTGGATGAGATTTAAATTACATACATACATATGAATCCTCTTTACAACTTCATCATGTTAATTTTAATCCCATTATATTGTAAAAATCACCGTACTCATCTTTCGTGGTTAAAGAATAGAATTATGCACTGAAATTGGTGTAGAAACGTTGCGGTGTTGCTGATTTATCTTCTTGAATTGTTGTAGAAGCTCTAATCTTTAATTTGAGTTGAAGTTGAACACTTGAGATTTGATTTAGAGGCGGCGGCTAGGGTTTAAGAGAGAATTTAACAACATAATGGTGTCATAGATAATATTTATGAATTAGGGTTAGGTCTTAGGGTGTATATATAGGTGTAGGAAGTTATTTAGGCCTTAGGATTAACCCTAGAACTGGTCTTGACCACTCAGATGCCATATCAGCCCTTAGGGCGAATCGGGCCACGGGTTGGCAGTCAAACTTCCTGGATTGACCTCTAGTCGACCCAGCGGGGCTTGGGTCAACTCCAAAAATGGTGCGGTTCGGCTATTCCCCCTCTCGATCCGCTGTTTTGAACTTTTTTTTTGAATATTTATTTATTTAATTTATATATATATCTATATATATATTTCTCTCATATGCATGCAAACTTCATGGCTTAATAACTTCTTCATAATTAACCATTTTCACGCTAAACCACTTTTTGAACTGCGTTCACACTAAGCCACTTTTTAGCCATTCCCCTAAAACAAAAATATGGCGCTGGCGGGGATCGAACTCTGTACCTCTTGTATGCAAGTCACAAGTTCTAACCAAATGAGCTACTAAGTCTTTTGCTTACAAACCTTAGAACAATGCTAAACATCACTCTTTTCTCATTCCGCTTTTTCAAATAAATTATTCTTTAATTTGTTATTTTAATATTCTCAGAAAATACGGGGTGTTACATTCTCCCCTACTTAAAGGATTTCGTCCTCGAAATCTCTAAGTCAAGAAGAACGTATCCTACCATCCAATCATCCATCTACTCAACCATCAACCACTAGTAACCATGGTCCTTAAAAGATTTCTAATGCTTTTCATGTACATACGCATAGTGTGTGTATATGTCCATATACTAATGCAAAATCAGGCGGTCCACTGATTCAGTCAACCTCCTTAATGCAAATAATGATAGTGCCATGTATCCATCATGTATGCAAAGAACCATATACATATCATTACTACATGCGTGCACAACCATTCATTTAAATGCAACATCCATATGATACACACATTCAATGTACATTCATTTTACTAAATACATCCATTTATATGCAATATGCAATATGAAAGTGACTGAGCCGATCTAGTGCCTAAAGTGTGTGTATATGCATCCATGAGCAACCACTAGCAAACACTTGCATCCATATGCATCCACATGCATCCACCATACATAACATGTCTCAAACACATGTTTCAACCATAGGACTACCCTATCTAAAGGTCAAAGATACTAGTGAGAGGACATACTACAAGCTAAGCGATAAAGGAGAAATTAAAAGACATCCCCTCGAAAAGAAAAGGGTACAATGAACGCATCTTCTCTTCCGTCTCCCAAGTAGCGTCGCTCTCATCATCTCCCCATTGCACTTTGACTAGCTTGACCTCTCGATTCGTCAACTTCTTAATCTCCGACCCAAGAATGCATGTAGGAACTTGTCGAATCGTCGCATCATGCTCTATTTCCACCTCTCTAAGCAAGCTCTTCAAAAACTCACTAGTAAAGATAGGATCGCGATCACTCACTATGCTAAAAGGAACACCGTGCAAACGAACTATCTCTCGAATGTATACGGAGGCTAACCATGGAGCAGTCCTCTTACTCTTCACGGAAATGAAATGGGCGCTCTTAGTAAGTCTGTCTACCACAACCCAAATCCCCGTATTACCCTTCCTTGATCTTGGTAACCCATCAACAAAGTCCATCGAGACACTCTTCCACTTCCATTATGGGACCTCCACTGGGTGAAGCAACCCACCGGGCTTCTTTTGCTCTGCTTTTACTTGTTGGCACACCAAGCATCTAGCGACAAACTCGACCACATCCCTCTTCATACCGGCCCAAAAGTAAACCCGTCTCATGTCCATGTACATCTTGTCCCCGCCGAGATGAATGGTCATCTTCGAACGATGTGCATCATAAAAAATGGTCTTCCTCAAGTTTTCGTCTCGTGGTACACAAAGTCTACCATCCCTACGTAATCAACCCTCATCATCTAGGGTATATATACTGAGATGGCTCGATGACTTCCCTCTTATGAGCTTCTCTAATAACTCAACTAACTGTGGGTCATCTCGCTGTGCCTCAGCAATCCGTCCCAAAAGCGTAGGTCTGACCTCTAAGGATGCTAGCAAACCGGGTACAAAGTCAATGGAAGGTCTAAAGTCAAACGTAGAGATAAACTCTAAGCTTCACCGCTCAACAAACAACGGACTCAAGGACAACCTTTTCCTACTTAAGGCGTCTGCCACCACGTTACCCTTGCCAGGGGTATATGCTATCTCGAAATCGTAGGACGCTAAGAATTCCATCCACCTTTGCTGCCTTAAGTTCAAGTCCTTCTGAGAGAACAAGTATTTTAGCAATTTGTGGTCTGTAAACAATTCAAATTTCTCGTCAAGAAGATAATGGCGCCAAGACTTAAGCGCGAAAACAATAGCGGACAACTCTTGGTCATGTGTAGGGTAATTTTTCTCATGCACTCTCAACTGCCTTCCTCTATAGGCTATTACCCTCCCCTCTTGCATTAAGACTGCGCTTAGTCCAGTCCCACAAGCATCGGTATAAACGGTAAATGGCTTACTCCCATCTGGCAACACTAAGACTAGGGTTGTGGTCAAAGCTCTTTTTAAATGTTGAAACACATCATCACAATCTACGTCCCACGTGAAAACTAGGTTCTTCTTCGTCAAGTGTGTCAATGGGGCTGATATCTTTGTGAAGTCCTTGATAAACTTCCTATAGTAGCCAGCCAACCCCAAGAAACTCCTCACCTCGGTTGCATTTTTAGGGACCTTCCAATCTTGGATGGCCACCACCTTCGCGGGATCCACAGCTATCCCTTCTTTGGAAACCACGTGCCCTAAGAATCGCACTTCCTTCCTCCAAAAGTGACATTTAGAAAATTTAGCTTTAAGGTTATGCGCTCGAAGGATCTCCAACACTTCCCTAAGATGTAGGGCACGCTCTTCCTCGTTCTTAGAAAAGATCAAGATGTCATCCACCAAGACCACCATGAATTTATTAAGGTATTCCCTAAACACCCTACTCATCAAGTCAACAAAGAATGCGGGGGCGTTTGTCAAACCGAAAGGCATCACAAGCCACTCATAGAAACCGTCCGGAGTCCTAAAGGCAGTCTTATCTATGCTATCCTCAGGCACTCTCAACTGATGGAAACCAGTGGCTAAGTCCAACTGCGAAAACACTGAGGCGCCAACTAACTGATCGAAGAAATCGTCAATCCTCGGCAATGGGTGCCTATTCTTCTTAGTAAGCTTATTAAGTTCTCTATAGTCCACACAAAGTCTAAGGGACCCATCCGCCTTCATGGCAAATACTACTGGAGCACCCCACTCCGATATACTATGTCTTATGAACCCCTTCTGAAGCAACTCCCCTACTTACTTATTGAGTTCCCTCCTCTCACGAGGAGCCATGTGGCGTACTGGCAAAGATACGGGTTTTGCATTGTCTACAAGATAAATACGAAAGTCTATCTCACATTTTGGGGGTAGACTCCTCACCTCATCGAAGACATCAACATATTCACGGACTATATGAACAGAATGTAAATCATCATTGGATGCGTCAACTGACTCAAGATAACTAAGCATCACCGATCCTCTAGTGTCGCAAGAAATATCAAGGGTCTTTCCACTACGAGTCAACAACTTTACTACCCTTCATTCACATTCTAGGATGGCATCATGTCTGGCTAGCCAATCCATCCCTAGAATCAACCCATAGCCCATGAAACCAAGCTCGAAAGCATTACATTCAAAACCAACGCCTAAGATAGACAATCTCAAATCCCTACAAACCATGGATAAATGAGCCGACCCACCAATAGGATTTGAGACTATAATCGGATCCACAACCAGACCAGTATTTAAGTGCAGTGTTTCAACTAATGATGTAGAGATAAACAAATGTGATGCGCCAAAATCAAATAAAGTACGGACAGGATGATCAAACAAGAAAATCAAACGTTCGACAATTTTTTTTTTTTACCTTCTTCCTGCCCGGGAGCCATGAGAGCATGAACCTGCCCTCCCGAAGTAGAACCTACCCTCTGCCCTTGCTTCTTAGGACAGTCCTTGACGGCATGACCTGGATCACCACAATGATAACAAGCGAACTTCTTCTTCTTCCTACAGTCTTTCTTCAAATGGCCGGGTATCCCACAGTTGTGACACTTCCTCTTTTCTTTACCACCTTTCTTTTGTTGTTGGGATTTCTTTGGATCCTCCTTCTTATCTTGCAGCCTAAAAGTACTTACACCCTTCTCTTCTTCATGCATGCATGCCATATCAACAAGCTTTTCATACGTAGCCCCCATTGGAATGTGAGACATAGCCAAACTGTGAAGCGGTTCATTTAGGCCCTTTGCAAACCTCAAGGCCTTCTTGTGAGGTGTATTTACCAACTCTAGCCCAAATCTCACCAACTTATTATATTCGGTCACATACTCCTTCACTGTCAAGTTTTTCTGCTTCAATGTCAAGAACCTCTCCATGTACATACTCTCCTTAGCCTGAGAAAGGAATTTCAACTCAAACCTTCCCCTAAAATCTGCCCACGTCTCTATAGCACGCTCTCCATTAGTAACCTCCCACCAAAATGAAGCTTCGTCCTTCATCAACCAAGCAGCCAATTGGACCTTCTTACAATCGCCCAAATCGAAAATGCCAAACAGATCCTCCACTTCTTTCAACCAATTTCTAGCTTCAATGAACGTTTCAGACCCACTAAAAGGTTTTCCACCCATCGAACGAAAGTCTTTACATATCTTGGAGAAAGCATCTCCACGCGGAGGAATGACTGGAGCTGGGGGAGGAGGAAAAGGAACGTCGGCCGGACCCGCGGCAGTGGCCTTAGCCTCGAGATATTGACGAAACCAACCCGGTATGTGAACACCCTCTGGTATCTCAGATGCTCCAGACATGCTGAAAAGAAAAAGAAAGAGTTTCAAAACAAGGGAAGCGAGAGAGAGATGTATGGCTTGCGGGGATTATGCTCTTTAAAGTAAACTTTCCTTGAAAATAGCTTCTTTAAAACAAGTATATGAAAATACTTTCTATGAAAATAATACTTTTGAAAACACTTTTCAAAACTTTTTATCTGTTCTTGTAACCATAGCTCTGATACCACATGTAACACCCCATGGCCATTAATGTCACTCACAAAGGGAATGCATTAATGTCATAAAGCTTCATAGTAGTATAGAACAAATAAATTACAAGAATAAATAAATAAAACGTAGCGGAAGATAAAACTTATTTCATAGCATCATAACTTCAAAACAAGCTTACATAAGTAGTCTCCAAAAACCATTACAACAGGATCAATTGTCTTTTCCAAAAACTTCAAAGTACATAAAGAAGCAAATACTTAAATAACATAAATGCATAAATCCCCACTAAGCATAAGCAAAGCCATAAAGATGAGAGAGTCCAAAGCGATACATCTACTCTCTTCAAGCAACTGAAAGAAATCGGCACTAAGCTGTAGTATTCCCTCCTTGCAAACCTGAGGGGGGAGGGAACGGAAAGAAAAGAGGTGGAAATAAAAGGGGTCAGATATAAAGTCTGGCGAGTCCAGTAATTTTAACGAATAATAGGTAAGGTAAATGATCAAGACATAAATAGGTATCATGATATGGATGTAGCATAGATAAGGTAGATAAAAAGGATGGACAAGATGATTCCATTCCTAAGTACTAAGACAATCCTACACCTTGGCTAAGCGAACAACCCTCCAAGTACTAACCCCGAAGACCGAAGTCAACATCAGACTAGCACCCAAAGGACTATCCAACTCAACCAACATGTATTTCGTTACACCGCACTTTTGCTAAGTTACACCACATTACTTAATTACACCGCACATCTACTAGTCTCTATTTACTAAAGGTTGATCCCTTCCCACTAACTGTACCCATATGACAAACTTGGTAGTTACTTGTACCTAGCTGCTATCGTAGGTTCCGGCTTGCTCCTACCACCGCTAAGGTACCCTTACCCTACCCATTCGAACGACTCCCTAAACCCCGTAGGCACCCGTGCTGGCCCCACAGTGGGTTGTATCACTCCCCAAAGTGGCAAACCCGATACCAAAATAAAATGCATGGCCATACCTACACGATGCAACAACGTCTTACCTACGAGCCCGAACCCATGCACGCACATGAACCCGTTGGACTTGCGTTGCCATCGCTATTCACGTTTTGACCTCTTACATTCAAGTCCAGTAAGCGTGCCCCAACCCCGGCCTAGTACCGGGCCCAATTAGATACTCAAACGGGTTACTGGTTGAAACGGGTCCCCATCCGACACAAGCCTCCCACCTATGCTTGGTCCCCACTAGGTTTTTCTCCTGCTTAACCATTTTAATTCAAATGTCCATGTCTACACATGCTACGGTTAAGTCCATACTTACATGTCATAATTTACATGTCTTATCTTATTCCGGTTAAGTCCATATTTACATGTCATAATTTACATGTCACCCCACTTAACCCTCTAACCATACCCATGTCTTATTATGGTTAGTATTCGTTAATTCATTTCTTATGACGAACGGTGCATGACCTCCCACATTAGACCGAATACTTTGTGGCCGCTGGATTTGCCGGGCGGTTCCGGGCAGTTTTACGCCACAAACCGGGTCTAGCCTCGTGTCATTAACTGTTACGCCTACAATTCATTCCTTTGACCTCTCACATTAGACGTCCAATTGTGGCAGCTGGATTTGTCGGGCGGTTCTGGGCAGTCTTACGCCACAATTGCGCCTAACCTCGTGTCAATGGTTTATTAATAATCGTATTTCACCCATACCCAATTTTCATGTCATGTATATCCAATTAAACATGTAATCATGTTTATAATATTGCCTATTCTTTAATTTGTTATTTTAATATTCTCAGAAAATACGGGGTGTTACATCTCACTCAGTGCGTAAAGCATACGATATCCACCACTTTGATCACCCTATTCCTTGCTATGATCACTCTGCCCCATGGAGTCATGGCAACCCCACTGCACTGATCCATAGCCACTAGTCCTTGCTATGTCCACTCTGCCCTATGATGTCATGGCGACTCCACTGCACTGGCTCATAGCCATGCTATGATCACTCTGCCCCATGATGTCGTGACAACTTCCCTGCACTGATCCGTAGCCAATATCCGTCTTTCCGTGGTAAGTCAGAGCTATAGATGTCGGTAACCCCTTTGCACACGTCCCGCGGCAAAGTCCAACTCATGAAGTTCACTCGTTGGTTCCCATCTGGATCCTAAGTAACAACTTCCCATTTGGATTACCTTTGCATCTCAGGTTTTGGTCATTATCCCGTTCGTCCTTCAGTTCCATTCAGTCCATGCTCGAAGACCATTCCGTGATCCTCCTTCAGTTCGCTGCTCATGACACCGTGCCTGGCTCGTGATGATGCTTTGCTCGTGACTCATGGTCGGTTCGTGACTCCTACTCGTGGTCCTCACCCTGCGTCGTGGCGATGCTCCGGTCGTGGTCACCCTAGGAGTTCAGGTCGTGGCTCTTCCTTCATGTCGGCTCGTGGCTCGTGAGCCCCACTCGTGGATTCCTGGTCGTGATGGTGGGCTCGGGTGATGGCAACATCCCCTGACAGCTCGTGATGCTACATCGGACTGTGGAAAGAAAAAGGGTACTCTAGCTCGAAGCGGCACGTGGAGATGGGTGATCCAGTTCGTGACACTTGGGTGAGCTGGCTCGTGAAGTACTGTTGCGGCTCGTGGAGATGATGTCAAGATCCGGGGTCGGGTCGCATAGGTGCTCCACGAACGAGAATGTTCTGACCAATTCTGCAACTTTCCAGCAAGCAATTTACGCCATACGATGGCGTTTTCGACTAGTCTAATTTTTCTAAACAATCATGAATCATTTCAAACAGTCATAGCAACATGTATAATCAGCCATAAACATTAAAACAACAAGTTTAACATGCCAATATGGATCAAAACTACCCAAAACCCATGTTTTCCGCTTAATACCTTTAATCATGATTTGGCCATACGATTATTAAAACATAACCAAATTAACCCAAATTTCTAAAAGAGGCTTAAAATAATATTTTGAAATTTATAAATATTTTTCCAGAATTTAATCTTGTTTAAATTCGCTAATTAACACAAATTACCCCTATTTGACCATAATTAGTGAGGAACTATACAAATCACTCACCATAGCCAAAATAAATACCAAATATGATATTATCCTCTGTTTGGCGCTGTTTCCAAAGCTACACAGCAGCTCCAACCTAGATTTGGGGTTGATTTTCCTTGATTGACGTTGCTAAGCTTAATCCTTGATTAAACGGTGATTAGAGACGATTCTAGATGTTGGAGGCCATTGTTAGGGTTCCTAGGAGGTAAATGGCGGCTAGAAAACTGAAATGGAATGAATACCTAACTCATTTCAGGCTCTCCATAACCCTAATCCCGAAATGGGTTATGGGCTCATTCACTAATCGCCTCATTTGGTCCAGTTAAGCAGTTTTTCACCTCCTAAACCTTAATTCAGCCATATCTCTGAAATGGTAAGTCTGTTTTTCACATATGACCACTCTACGGAAAGGTAAACCATCATCCGGATCTAATGGAAGTGGTTTCAGGTCAAAACACCTTTCCAATCAAAAGTTATGGTCGAAACAAGATCAGCTAGGGGCGAAACGGTCATTTAAAAATCGGCAAAAATCATGAACATGGGAAATGACCCCAATAGTCATATCCCAAAGTTACATGACCATACGACTTCGTATGTGAAAGAAATAAATATTCTACGATCCTTCGATGCGTAGAATGCGGGTCGTTACATTCTCCCCCCCCCCCCCCCCCCTCTTAAGAAATTTCTTCTCCGAAATTCCTTAACCTAAAACATACAAAGGATCCCGCATGCCTACCACTCATTAACAAAACAATAAAGCATACAAAACAACACAACAAGTCTATCCTAGCATGCAGTTTACTAATAAGGGAGTACTATACTGATATAAAAACCTTACCAGGCAAAGAGTTCTGAATGCTTCCTCCTTATGTTCTCCTCTATTTCCCAAGTACAGTCTTCCTCATCATTACCCCACTGGACTTTGACTAGTTTCACCGCCTTCCTTCGAAGCTGCTTCGTATCGTTCCCAACAATACGCATAGGCCTACGGTTCCCAACCGCCTCGGGTTCAACCTCGATATCATCCAACTGATCCGGTGAAATAGTCATATCGGGCTCGTGCACGAATTTTCTTAACTGGGAAACATGAAATACATTATGAACTCCTGCCATCTTCTCTGGTATTTCAACTTTATACGCCAAATTCCTAACTTCCTCGAGAACTGGGAATGGACCAACAAATCTTGGTGTTAACTTGCCTCTCCTACCAAATCGTATCACGCTCTTTAACGGAGAAATCTTGGCAAACACCAAGTCGCCAATGGACAACTTTAAATCTCTTCTCATCTTATCAGCATAACTCTTTTGCCTATCTTGGGCTGCCTTAATTCGTTGCCGGATAACTTTGATCTTATCTGAGCTTTCTCTTATCATATCTGGCCCAAGCACAAATTTCTCACCGGTTTCTAACCAACATGACAGTGAGTTGCACTGTAACACCCCGTATTTTCTGTGAACGTATAAGTACCAAATCAGAGAATAATTAAATTATAAAATAAGAATCAAGGGAAACGGGTTGCGCCATTGTGTTCATCTCGAAATTCTGCTTGGAAACGAGTCCCAGTTTTCGAGAAACGGAGTCCATATGAGGGAGATATGGCCCTCCGAAGTTTCAGAGAATTTCATAATCGAAAACAGCTCGAAAATTCGAATTCAAATTCGAATTCAAAATCCCAGAACAGGCTGGGCGGGAAAATTCCCACCCATGGACCAGGTCGACCTGGGGGTCGACCATAGTGTCGACCTCGCAGGGGCCTGGTCGACCACAATGTCGACCTGGGGGTCGACCTGGCTAGACCAGGCCGACCATAGTGTCGACCTGGGGGTCGACCTGCTCCCGAAACCCAGTTTTTTTAACCTGGTTCATTCTGATGTATCCGGTCTCGTTTTTGTCTAGATTCGTCCGCTTAATCCTATATAAACTCACCCCTAGCTTCATTCTCTCCACACCATTTCATTCTGTCTATATTCTGTCTCTGTTCTAATTAAAAATAAAAATGGCGTCGCTACCCTGCTGGAATAAAAACTTGGACTGATGCATCTTTTTCCAACCTGAATAGAATTAAAAGTTAAATCAAATCTCAAATCAAAGTCCAGAGCTACGACAACAATTAAAGAGGAATAATTCAGCGTTTCTGCATCAACAACATTTTATTATCCTTTCTTAAAACCACGAAAGGCAAGTACAGTTATTTTCCGCTATAAACTGTAATTATAATTGTGATATGATTATAAATCTGAATCTGAGGTTATGTATATTCTTATCTATCAGATCTATTTTTCTGTGACTATTCTGTACCTCTTTCTTCTTTCTGTTTTATAGCCAGGCTACTACGAGCCTGCTCCTCATCTCATAAGAGATTAACGCATGAACGCTAAATTTTGGGACAAACAATAATGCATAATTGGACATGAAACCATTGCCTATGACTATGATTCATGCCTATGAGAATATTGCCTATGACTATGATTCATGCCTAAGAGACTATTGCCTGTGACTATGATTCATGCCTATGAGAATATTGCCTATAACTATGATTTACGCCTATGAGACTATTGCCTATGACATTGAATAGGAAACTATTGTGATTAGTCACCCATGACTATTGTGGTTAGTTGCCTTTAACTATTGTAGTTAGTTTCTTATGCCTATTCCCTTAATGATGTTGGATCTCATATTTAGTATGTAACTTTGCTAGTTTATTCCCATTCACTGTTATGTACATCGAGCCTATAGGGCCATTTCATGAGTATTTAGAGAACTTGGGGAACATGTTATATGGGGATTGGGCATAGCTTAATTAAGTAAATCTGGCATAGCAAATATGTTGGCATAATCTGAGTTGGCTATAACAGAGAATGATTTACATGTGCATTAGTCTTGGACATAAATGGTGAACTAGAATATTAAATCTAGTTTTGACATGAACGGTAAATGGGAATATTAAGGCTTAATTTTGGGGCATATATTGTATTATGAATTATGACCTTGATTTAGGCATGTAAGTTTAGGCTAAATTTATGATTAGGCAAGATATGTAAATAGAATCTGCTAAATCTGTTATCTGCTAAATCTGTTAAATTGCCTAATCCGTTATCTGTTAAAACTGTTGAATTGCCTAAACTACTAAATCTGTTATTTGCTAAATCTGTTGAATCGCTTAAACTGCTAGATCTGCTACCTGTTGAATTGTCTGATCTGTTGAAACTAGATAATGGTAATCTGGGTATGGAAATCCGTAGGCTCGACCTAAGATTTAGTAGAACACGAAAATTTGATTAATCTGTTATATCCTATGAAGAAGTTTAATATGTTAAATAAACAGAATTAGTCTAATATCTGAAAAATTTGTATTGGAATGAATTGGCTATGACACGAGGTTAGACTCTGTTTGCGGTAGAAGCCTGCCCAGAACCATTCGACTTAACCAACACCGCAAACTGTCAGTCTAATGTGAGAGGTCGTAGGCATAACTAAAATATGCTTAGACACGAGGTTAGGTCTGGCTTGTGGCAAAAGTCTGCCCGGAACCGCCTGGCATATCTAGCGGCCACAAGCTACCGACCTAATGTGAGAGGTCTGTGCATTAATATTTAATTAATGCAAATCTGGGATAAATATGATGTCTAAAACGTGTTGGGTGGATAGGGTTAAACCAATTGGACTAATGAATTTAACAAACCCGTTTCGTGAATCTGTAGGCCCAATTACAAAGTTAGACAAATCTGTAAATCTGTTAAATCCGTATATCTGATCCGTTAGTCTGAAAACTTGTCTGATCTGTGAACTAGTTGATCTGAACTCTGTATGTCTGAACTTGTAAACAAGTTGATCTGAAATCTGTTAGTCTGGGGACACAAGGTTAGGAGGGAAATTACTTGTGTCATCTGTTGTTTGGGACCCATATTAGTCAGTAACCCTTTCTGGTATCAAACTTTGACCCAATCGTAGGTAGGGTCCGGGCACGCTTACTAAACTAATTATAAGTGGTTCATTCTGATAATGGCGAGGGGTGTTGATGGTGCGTTCCAACCGGGTCATGTGCGTGCATGGATCCCGGTCAGCCTCTGAGGATGTAAGACGCCGTGACATCTGTAAATAGGCCTGTGCCAATTGGTTGTCACTTTAGGGAGTGATACACCCTACCGTGGAGCCGACACAGGGTATTTATGTATTAGGGAGTCGATCGCTTGGGGTAGGGTTTTGGGGTACACTTAGTTCTGTCTGTTTCTGTTGGTACCGTCTGTTTCTGTTGGGTGGCAATACCTGTCTGTTTCTGTGTGGTACCGTCTGTTCGGGTGGTAAAGGCCCATTTACTAGTGTACATGTAATGACCCGAAAATCCGGTCCAATTTGAGCTGACAAAAACATAAGTCCAACCCCAAATTAAACTGAAAATCAGGAAATTAATAGAAAGAAAATAGAGGGTGAGGAAAGATAAGATAGAAACATAGAATAGAAGAAGAAGAAGAACACAATATCAGAGTAACACAAATCTCACAGCGGAACGAATAACATATAATATATATAACATAACTTGAAATATACATCTGTACTTGAATATACATCATTATCAAAGTACAACACTTACAACGCAGCGGAAATAACTAAAGCTATATAATCCTGAAGCCTCCTGCTCCAAGCTCTTCCAGTATATCTGTAAATCCTGACTACTTGACTGCCCGTACAAAATTGGGCACCCAAGAGTTTAGGGAAACAACAAAATAAACTCCAGGTCAGTCATGGGACTGGTATGAGTAAAACGGTTTAAAACAGTTTGAATAAGTAAACGATATCTCATAAGACCACGTCGTATAACGGAACGGGTTTTTCCCTTATGAGAATCCAAAATATCTTTATATCAAAAACCCTTTTGATATTATAATAATGTCTATCAACCACAATATAATAATCATCTAGCAGAAACACTTTCATCTCACGTTCTACATATATAGTATACAATCAAAACCGCAAGCACATATTGGATAATGGATTTCCAACTATGACAAGGTATGGAACCACCTTTCGCTAGTGTACCTCTAGAAAGGAATACACTAGGTTCAACAAGAACATCTTGCAACCCGGCCACACATGACCGACCACTCATTTCGCTCGAGTGTATCGAATGTATATCACCAACGGTTGGGATCGGCAACCGTTTCCAGAATGGGACAGCATCAACAATAGATTTTTAGAAGTAAATGAAACTCTAGATCAGGTGATTATACACTCTACTTCGGTGCGACCGACATAGCCATGCTGCCTGCCCGATTTCTGTCATTTACCGGATGTGAGGCTAGAAGCTACGCTTTATCATCACATCAGATTCACTTTGAATGTCACATCGTCAAATCCATCAAATCACCGATTGATGTCCTCAACCATACATTATGTGTTAGCAAAAAGAAGTTTCCTTCTACGCTTCCACTCTTGGTACGGTTAGAGAAATCAATATACGTGATCGTCTGGAAATACTCTGTCAGACATCCGTCCAAACAAGTCATCCAGGAACAGGATGAACCGAAGGCACTATTCTGTAAACAGAATAGCCCTTGCATAACTCCGTCTTCAATTTCCTTTGGCATATATGATTCGCAGCGCTTATGCCAATACAGAGTGGTTCTTTGGATAATAATCCAACCGGTCTCTCCATATTAACAACATTAAAATGGTCAAAACTTCGATAGTCTGTGATTTAAATATCGAAGAAAAACAGGTGTACAAACAACGATATTATTTCCAAATGGAAATTTATATCGATCAACATCATTCAACATTTATCTCTTTATTTCACTAATTTACTTATCTCCTGTTTCCCTATATTCAATATTTCTTATTTTCTAAATTTGGAAAATATACGTTATTAACAATGGAAAACATTTCCATTTTCTTGTTTTCTTTATTAGAAAACATTTCTGGTTTCTTATTCGGAAAACATTTCCAAAGCTTCTTCATTGGACTTAGACAGATGTTTAAACAAACCATCGCGATGCCAACTCAAACCATTTCCTTTAATTACTAAATTCACTTAACCATCCTTTACTATCGAACCTTAACCATTTCTTAGTTAAAAATGAAGTCAATCAAGTTGGGGTAATACTACCTCTCAAACCTTAACTAAACAACGTTTCTAACCTTGAAATAGACAAAGTTCACCCTTTTAATTCTTTAACAAACTTCCTTATGTAACTCTCTTTCAAATCTTTTCTATTCGATAATTCTTTCCTTCGATAGGGTATATTCGATAACTCTATTCAATTTATTCTATTCACTTAACTCTTTTGATTTAACTCTAACTCTATTCACTTAACTCCTATCGAATAAACTATATTCGATAACTCTTTTAATTCTATTTGAATAAACTATATATTCGATTAACTCCTTTTACTCTATTCGAATAAACTATATTCGATTAACTCCTTTATTCTATTTGAATAAACTATATATTCGATTTACTCCTTTTACTTTCTATTTGAGTAAACTATATTCGATTAACTCCTTTTACTTTCTATTCAAATAAACTTATATTCGATTAACTCCTTTATTCTATTCGAATAAACTATATTTGATTAACTCCTTTTACTTTCTATTCGAATAAACTATATTCGATTAACTACTTTTACTCTATTTGAATAACTATATATTCGATTAACTCCTTTATTCTATTCGAATAAACTATATATTCGATTAACTCCTTTATTCACTTTATAAAGATTTCCTTTTGATTTAACTCCTTTATTCGCTTTATAAAGATTTCCTTTTTAACAACATTTATTCATTTTTAAAGATTTACTTTTAGTAACGGTTCTCCACTTTGAAAAATGATTTCCTTCTTATAACAGTTTCCTTTTTATAACGTTTTCCCTTTTTCTAAATATCTCCTATTTATAAATATTCCAATTTATAAATATTTCTTATTTACAAATATTCCATTTATAAATACTTTTTTTTCAAATATCACTTTGAAAATATTCCCTTATCAACATTTCGGTATGTTATGGTATTCAACATATCAAATCACGATGATCAGTATCGTCCAAACACATATAATCGACAAGAGATTATATATCACATCATATATCACAATATATGAAAAACAGTAAAATAAATGTTGAGGAACCCCGTTGGGTTCCTCCAACCTGTTTCCCTGCATCACAGATGTTAAACAATATAGATAACATCACTTTCAGTTCCATATGATATATTCTGTTAAACATAATCAATATAGAAATTCAACTAACTGACTAGCAGTTCAATCAAACATTCAACACACAGTCAATCAGCCAATATTTAACAGTTCTAAAAATACAACATGAAATTATAAACTATTCGGAGTTAGTGAGATTTACTCACATTACGCGTTAACCGTTATATAACGATTTGCGTTAGTTGATTCTGATCAGACAATTTATTTCGCCATAAATTGTAACGAGCTCTGATGGACTTCCAGTCAGTTCCATGACGTAGCCACCGTCCATACGATCCTAACGCAGCTTACGTTCTCGATTCTGACCTGGTATGGATGAGATATTGCTTTTTCAAATTCATACATATTTGAATTTAAACTAAACTTTAAATTTATTAAGAACCGGGCCTTTACCAAATTATTGGGCCCAAAGCCGCTTGAACCCAGCCCACCCGATCACTACTTCTTCCCCGTTTTAATCTGCCGTGACCTCCTTCCTTCGCATATGTAATCCGATCCTTGAGCTTGGGTACCTCCTTCAACCCACCATATAAAATCCAACGAAAACTACCAAAAATCTTATCACACTCTCCTCTCCAAATTCATAGCAGCGACATCATGTTCGACGCCTTCTTTCACCTTCCGACATCGACACAAAACCTCCCCACTACTGTGACCTTGCGTCACTTTATCTATCGAATCCCACAAAAATACTTCCCATCCGTGCGCCTCCTTGCTACCATCCCCAAATCGAACTCAGAAACACGAATTGATGCTTCGATTTCGAAGAATACCAAACCCTAGCTGTCGTTCATGAAAACCAGTCAACGTAAATAGGCATCGGACTTTGTAAAACCTATACTGTGTTGAAGAGCACACCTCCATAAATCCATACACATATATTTCATGATTTAACAAGTCATATTTTATTTTTCTGGGAATTTCTGAAGATCGTTTCCACGGTTTGAGTAAAGAACTGGCGGCGGAAGAAATGGGTTT
Organism: Allium sativum; assembly: GCA_030737875.1. Classification (NCBI taxonomy): domain Eukaryota; kingdom Viridiplantae; phylum Streptophyta; class Magnoliopsida; order Asparagales; family Amaryllidaceae; genus Allium; species Allium sativum. The sequence goes on from JASFAX010004216.1 coordinate 35,162, forward strand.
GACAGTGGAAACTTTTTGTTTAGGGTTAGAGAATATGTAAGGGTATTTATAGAAAATTTTAGATATTTTTCCTTTGATTATTTTATTCCTTTTTTTTATCAATCGTTGTATGTATATGTCCTTTAAAATTTCCATGACCACCTACAATACCCAAAAATCACCAAACTGGACATGTAGCTAGATTTCGATATTACGGTCCCAACGAAACTGGTTTCGTCGAATTCCGACTTCGTATGCTCACACAACATATTTTTAACCGTCGAAATACTGACTGTTTCTCGCTCTAAAAATCCGTACGACCACATACTAACTCTAAAAATCATGAAACTTGACATCTAGCAATAATTTGACATTGCGGATCCAACAAAATTAGTTTCGTCGAATTCCGGCTTCGTTTGCAAAAGTGGCTATTTTTAAAGCTCTGGATGACCCATTTAAATATATAAATATATTTAAAAAAAATAAATTAAATATAAACAAATTTATATTATTGTATATATTCACACTAAAATACCCTACAGCTCCAGAATAATCCCATATGGATTTCTAACTTGATATTTCAAACTGGGTCAACCCGATATTCGATTTATATTGAAATTCCTTTTTAAAATATAATTAATTCCTTTATAAATTTCAAAGGAATTCCATAGCGACTTTTCTAAAATTTGATTTGGACATAAATCAAAATCTACACGACGAAATCCCGATTTTTCGCTTCCACTAGAAAGATATACTCCACCAACTCCACACGTTTCTTGTTTCATAGGAATCCGGCTTAAAACGAATCATGTATATTCAGTTGAAGTTCGAATCGCCAATTTACGAACTGCAGTGCCATTTCAAGCTCTATTTTAATTATATTATAAATTCTATGTTCAAATTGTCGTTTATATAATATATTCGTTATTCAAATTCAATTCCAAGCTGAATTAAATATCATAGATGATCCGGTTCACACCATATCGTCATTTCAGCCAATTCTGATTATTTCAGAATTAAATATATTATTTAGTTTATTATTTTAATTAAATATTCATCATTATTTAATTCTACGACCATTTAATTCACTAAACCACCATTTATATAATTAAATAAATTAATTATAATACCTCTGCCAATGAGGGTCATTACAGTACACCTAATTCTACATTCTGTTTCCGTAGGGATTAATCTATTTCTGTTTCTGTACCTTCTGTTCGGATGGTAAAGGCCCATTATTAGCATTCTGTTTCTGTCTGTTTCTGTTCGGATGGTAAATGCCCATTATTAGCATTCTGTTTCTGTCTGTTTCTGTTCGGGTGGTAGATGCCCATTATTAGCATTCTGTTTCTGTCTGTTTCTGTTCGGGTGGTAAAGGCTCATTATTAGCATTCTGTTTCTGTCTGTTTCTATTGGGTGGTAAAGGCCCATTTCTAGCATCCTCTTCTATGGAAATTATTTTGTTCCTGTTTCTGTTTCAGTTTAGACATTAGGGTGACACCTAACCCTGTTATACTAATATTAGTGCAGAGAAATGAAAAGTAATATTATTCTGTTTCTAATGTTTAACCTAAGTACATCTACTGCTTCTGTTACTGTTATCTCTTATCCAGTTTTATTTGCATGCCATGATTATTATTATCTTTTCATATGCTGAAAGTCACTGGACTTGCCAGACTTTATGTCTGACCTTGCTTGTTTTCGCCCCTTTTTCTTCCGTTTCCCCCTAGGTTTTCCAAGGAGGGAATACTTTAGCCTGATCCGGATTTCTTCTGCTTGAAGTACTTAGAGTGCTCAAAGTATGGCTAGACTCCTTATGGCAGCTTCTGTGGGGATTATGATTTTAAAGTTTTGTACTCTGATGATTTTCTGAACAAGACTGATATTTATGTACTTGAGTTTTTGGTAAAGATGTAACCAAGCTGATTTCTGTTTTCCGCTGTAATAAAGTTATAATTTCTCAAGTATTGTTTATCTGTCTTGTAAATTTCTGTTCTGTCTACTAAAACGCTCCACCAAAGTTAAGGCATTCCCTTTGTGAGTGTCCTTAACGGAGGTGGGGTGTTACACTTGGTATCAGAGCTGAAGGTTACCAGATTGGGTAAAGTTTTTTTGAAAACTATTTTCAAACAGGTTTTAAAAGGAAGTATTTTCAAAAAGTAAAGCTTATTTTTGAAAAACATAATCCCCAAAAGCCATATATCTATCTTTTGATCCTCTGTTTGAATCTTTGTTTCCTTCTTTCTCCAGGGCTCCCGGCTTTCTGGGAGGTAACCTCATCGCGACATGATTCTGTAGGCTTGATAAGACCACGACACCGGTCAAAGGGCAAATAAACGCCCGACTTCCATCTGTAGCCGCAGTAGTCTCACCTATGGCTAATTTTCTTTTGAGCTTTGTAGGATTTTCCGTGCGATGGAGGCCGCTTTCGAGGGACTTGTCAACGTGTTACACACAGATAGTAAAGATGAGAATGAGGGAGTTTGGCTATGAAGCACAACCCAAGGATGAGAAACTCATGGATATGGACTTGGGTCACAAAGGAGGCAAAAAGGAAACACAAAAGAAGGAAGAAAAGTCTAAAGATAAAGGAAGAGAAAAGTGCTTTACTTATGGAAGCTTGACTCATCTGAACAAGGATTGCCGAAAGAGGGAGGACACTCACTTCAACTGTGGAGAGATGGGACACTTCACTAGGGACTGCCCGAAGAAACGGGGGCAAGGACAGAGGTCATGACCTACTTCTGGGAGGCAGGCGAACACTCTCGAGGCAAGTGGATAGGATAGAAATAGGTAAACTCTCTGTAGGAGGTTTAATTTCTTTATCTGATTTTTGAGTTAAAACTCTTTTCTGATTCTGGCGTTTCGATTCTGTAATCGATACTCTGCACTTGAATACTAGTATTGTTTCTGATTCCGCTGTAGATTCAGACCCATAAGGGTTGTGACTCATCTAAGCGTAGTAAGTAGGGTATCTGTGTTGAGCGTTGAGTTGACTATGACGCATACATTCTGGGTTTTTATCATGCTTAGTTTCCTAAGAATCATTTAGTAATCTGATCTGTACCGGTAATCTGCAAATATCTGAATATTTCCGATAAGGTTGAGATTTCCAGTTTTGACATTGTCTAAAGAGGGTAATCCTCTGGGTGTCAATCTGATGTTGATTTCGGTCTTCGGGGAATTTGTCTCTCAACCAAGGTCTAATGGAAACCAAGTTCTTGTTTATCTGCACTCGCTCCCATCACTCGACTGTATCCTATCAATCGAGTCTTCGACCTATAGATAGGAATCCTATGGATGTAAATATGTGTTTGAGACATGTTATGCTTGATGGTTGCAAGTGGTTGCTAGTGGTTGCTCGTGGATGCATATACACACACTAGGCACTAGATCGGCTCGAAAACACTCTCATACTGCATATGGATGTGTGAGCATTTTCAATTTCTGTGGATGTAAAATGATTGACTCATCACATGGATGTTGCATATGAATGAATGGTTGTCACTAATATAAGAATAATATCAAATAGGAAAATTGCATACATGTTGGACTCATGACACTGACATAATTCACATTAAGGAGGTCAACTAAATCAGTGGACCGCCTGATCTTTGCATTAGATAAGGAACATATATACACACTTTTGCATATGTTCACACAACATTAGAAGTTTTCTAAGGACAATGTATGCTTGTGGATGATGGTTGAGTAGATGGATGACTAGATGGTAGGACACATTCTTCTTAACTTGAAGATTTCGGGGACGAAATCCTTTAAGGAGGGGAGAATGTAACACCCCGTATTTTCTGAGAATTATAAGTAACAAATCAGAGAATAATTAAATTATAAAATAAGAATCAAGGGAAACGGGTTACGCCATTGCGTTCGTCTCGAAATTCTGCTTGGAAAAGAGTCCGAGTTTTCGAGAAACGGAGTCCGTATGAGGGAGATATGGCCCTCCGAAGTTTCAGAGAATTTCAGAATCGAAAACAGCTCGAAAATTTGAATTCAAATTCGAATTCAAAATCCGAGAATAGGCTGGGAGGGAAAATTCCCGCCTATGGACCAGGTCAACCTGGGGGTCGACCATAGTGTCGACCTCCCAGGGGCCAGGTCGACCACAGTGTCGACCTGGGGCCGACCTGGCCAGACCAGGTCGACCATAGTGTCGACCTGGGGGTCGACCTGCTCCCGGAACCCAGTTTTTTTAACCTGGTTCATTCTGATGTATCCGGTCTTGTTTCTGTCTAGATTCGTCTTCCTAATCCTATATAAACTCACCCCTAGCCTCATTCTCTCCACACCATTTCATTTGGTCTATATTCTGTCTCTGTTCTAATTAAAAATAAAAATGGTGTCGCTACCCTGCTGGAATCAAAACTTGGACTGATGCTTCTTCTTCTAACCTGAATAGAATTAAAAGCTAAATCAAATCTCAAATCAAAGTCTAGAGCTACGACAACAATTAAAGAGGAATAATTCAACATTTCTGCATCAACAACAGTTTATTGTCCTTTCTTAAAACCACGAAAGGCAAGTACAATTATTTTCCACTATAAACTGTAATTATAATTGTGATATGATTATAAATTTGAATCTGAGGTTATGTATATTCTTATCTGTCAGATTTGTTTTTCTGTGACTATTCTGTACCTCTTTCTTCTTTCTGTTTTATAGTCAGGCTACTACGAGCCTGCGCCTCATCTCATAAGAGATTAACGCACGAACGCTAAATTTTGGGACAAACAATAACGCATAATTGGACATGAAACCGTTGCCTATGAGACTATTGCCTATGACTATGATTCATGCCTAAGAGACTATTGCCTGTGACTATGATTCATGCCTATGAGAATATTGCTTATGACTATGATTCACGCCTATGAGACTATTGCCTATGACATTGAATAGGAAACTATT
>JASFAX010004217.1:0-40060 GCA_030737875.1 Allium sativum
TTTTGAATTCTATACATTCATTTGAAATTTAAAATCGAATTTTCAAACTATCGCGCCATTTCAGGCTCGTTTTATAATTAAATTAAATTTATACGTTCTAAATTCGATTTAAATAAATTTTAGTCGTTATTATTTAAAATAAAACATTTTAAATATTCAAAATCCATTAAAATAGCTAAAATAAAAAAAATTAAATTGGCATAGAAATTCCGGGTTGTTACAGGGATCAAAGCCGAGACTGAATCCTCACCTTCGTGGTCATCTACATCATCTCTCCCTATAATGTCTCCATCGGATGCCCCTTTCTCGTAGATTCCGAGTCTGCACGGCACCATGGTCCCTTTTAATGAAATTTCCGATAGAGAATGGGATCGGTACAACCAAGGGCGACCAAGCAACTGTGAGAACTTGTTATCTCGCCGAGTGGAAGGATGTCATCAACAGGGTGAAAGGCAAGACAGTGCCTCCACCCTCTTGTGCCAAGACTACCTCATCATAGCAATCAAAGGTATCCGAGTCCTGGCTTAGACGCCACTGTTGTCTTTCCAATTATCTCGATTAGAGGGAAGACGAAGAGCCCGACTTTGTAAGGGCTACCCCGGTTGAACCAATAATGGATATTCTGATCAATCCCACCAACCCAATAAGGGTCTTGAAAATTGGATCACAACTCCACCCCCAATAAAGGAAGTTCTTGTTGACTTTCTAAGGGATAACCTCGATGTATTTACTTGGACCTATTCAAACATGTGCGACATCGACTTAGGAATCGCTTGCCACATGCTCATTATCGACCCGAAGCATCTTCCAGTTAAACAAAAGCGTTGAATCTTGGGAACTGAAAGATCGAATACATAAAAAGAGGAAGTGGATAGGCTACTTGACAATGGCTTTATTCGCGAGGCCCTCTACCCTGAATGGGTCTCCAACTTGGTCTTGGTCAAGAAAGCAAATAGCAAGTTGTGAATGTGTATAAACTACTCTGACTTGAACAAAGTCTGCCCAAAGGACAGCTTCACAATTCCAAAGATCAACCAGCTAGTTGACTCAACCTCCGACTACCAGCTTCTCTTCTTGATGGATGTGTTCTCAGGCTAGAATCAGATTCTCATGTATCTTCTAGACTAGGTTTACACTCCGTTCATAACTGACCTTGGGCACTACTGTTATATCGTCATGCCTTTTGGTCTCAAGAATGCTGGAGCCACCTATCAGCGACTGGTCAACCACATGTTCAAGGACCAAATCGGGAGATCCATGGAGCTTTACATAGACGATATGCTCGTAAAGACGAGAATATCGAATGACCATGTCAATGACCTCACCGAAATATTCGGTGTCCTCCGTATATATGGCTTGAAACTCAATCCCTTTAAATGCTCTTCTGCGTTGCATCGGGAAAATTCCTGTGTTTCATTGTCAATTCACCGGGCATTGAAGCCAATCCAAAAAAAATTAACTATCAGGGATATCAGTTTCCCTTGGAGCATCAAGGATGTTCAAAGCTTAAACAGGAAAGTGGCCGCCCTAAGTCAATTCATCCCTAAAGCTACTGATAAATGCATTCCCTTTTTTGACTTGCTCAGAAAAGGGAAACACAACTTCGCATGGACACCAGAGCGCGTTGACACATTCCAGACCACTTGAATCGCTTAGAGTTACCACTTATCTTTTCAAAACTCATAGATCACGAAGACTTATATCTCTATTTGGCTGTTTCTATGCAGGTAATTAGCTCGGCGCTTGTGCGCATAGAAGATCATATCCAACGGCCCGTTTACTACATATTAAGAGATTGATAGGGGATGAAAAGAATTATCCAAAACTCGAGAAGCTTGCTTACTACCTGTTGATCTCTTCCTAGAGGCTACAACCATACTTTTAGTCTCATCCAAACAAAGTCTACACTGACCAGCTGTTACGAAAGATCCTGCAACGACCTGAGGCATATGGGCGACTTTTGAAGTGGAACATATAACTGAGCCAATTCGAGATTACTTTCATCCCTCGTCGAGTCCTCCTCGGACAAGCCCTCACTTACTTCATAGCAGAGTTCATAATTCTCGAAGAACCTCCTCTGCAAGACAATGAGCCTCCAAACATTCAGCGGAAGTTATTCATGGACGGATCCTCTAACAATCAGTATTCTGGTATTAGAGTTGTACTCGTTACTCCTGAGGAATGCTCAATCTGTAACGCTTTGAAGCTCGACTTCCCTACAGCTAACAACGATGCTGAATACGAAGCCTTTGTCGTTGGACTTAGAATTGCAATCTTGCTTAACATTAAGGTTATCCAGGTTTACTCCAACTCACAACTCATCGTACATCAGGTGCAGGGAGAATATCAAGACAATGGGCACGGCTCACTCCTTACCTTGCTCGGGGCCCGCGAACTCCTCACCAACTTCGACCACTACATCATTACTCACATCCCTCAAGAACAAAACGAGAATATGATTCTTTGGCCAAGCTGGCAAGCTCTGAGGATACACTACACTTGGGGCTAGTCCCAGTCGAAGTGCTCGATTCTCCGAGCATCGATCAAATGTAAACTGATTTAGTCTCCACGACGGAGATCGAGCCCGAGTATTGGACGACTCCTATCAAGAGCTACCTATAACACGGAATCCTCCCTAAGCGCCATAAGGAAAGAAGAGCACTCATTCACAAATCATCTCGCTACATCATTCAAGATGGAGTGCTATACCGAAGGGGATTCTCCATTCCATTACTCCGATGCATAGCCCACAACGACGTCGATCATGTGCTGTTGGATGTGCACGAAGGCATGTGCGGCGACCACACCGGGGGGCAAACTCTGACAAGGAAGATTCTCAGATATGGTTACTTCTGGCCCACACTCGACCAAGATGCCGCGGACTATGCCCACAATTGTGATAAATGCCAGAGGTTTTCCAAAATTCCAAGATCCCGACCTACTGAGCTAACACAAATGGTCAGTCCTTTGTCATTCTCCATGCGGGGAAAAGATATCATGGGGACTCTCTCGATGGCCAGAGGAGGTGCACATTATGTTGTCGTCGTTGTTAATTACTTCATCAAATGGGAAGAAGCCGAGGCCCTTACCAAAATTACTACAAAGAAAGTGATTAACGTCATCCGCAACATCATAACCTGATATGGGGTCAATCAAGCTATCATTTAAGACAATGGGACCCAGTTCGGGATCACTGAGTTTAAGATCTTCTACCGACGACACAACAAAAGAAGGAATTCTTGACAGTAGCTCACCCTCAAGCCAATGGGCAAGTCAAGGCTGTTAATATAATGATCAAATCCATCATCAAGAAGCGTCTGGAAAAAGCCAAAAGCTTATGGGTATATGAGCTCCCTCTAGCTCTATAGGCCTACCGAACCACCCATAAGTCAGCGACTGGCCATACTCCTTTCACTCTCGCATATGGATCTGAAGCTATCATTCCTATACAGCTCAAACTCCAATCTTATCGAGTCACTTACTACGATCCAAAGACCAACCAAGATCTTCTCTAAGAATCACTCGACATACTCGAAGAGAAAAGAAATAAAGGAGAACTCAGAGCTGTCGCTCAGCGCCAACGAGTCGCCCGATACTTTAACTCCGAAGTCCGTCCAAAGAACTTTGACATTAGAGACCTTGTCCTGAAGTGGATCTTTCCTACACTGCTTGGTTTCAGTCCTCTCTGGGAAGGTATGTACATCATACAACGAAGGCTTGGAGATAAAATCTTCAAGCTAACGACTGTTGATGACATCGAACTCACGAGAGCATGGAACAATGAACTCCTCCTCTGCTACTTCACCTTGATTAGTGTATAGACTTACTGGTTTCCAACAATATTTTGTTTTATTCAAGTTTAGGGCATTGTAAAGTAAAGGCCAATTCTACCAAAGTTATCAGTAAAGAAAGTTTTAGACTTCTATGTTCTTGGTGTATTCACTTTTAGCGTAGTTTGTTTGAGCAACTATAAAACCGACTTGCATACACGAGTGTAACACCGGATCGACACCCCGAAGCTTGGAACTGGTACCTCAGACTCGAGTCTCGAATCAACGACGAGGCCGATTATAAATAAATCGACTCATGTCTCGAACCAACGATGAGTCCTAGTATAAATAACTCGACTCAAGTCTCGAATCAATGATGAAGGCTAGTATAAATAACCTGGGACACTCATTCGCTTGAGTGCCCAGCCCCGTTACTAAGTCTCCGGACTTGGGGGCAGCCCATTGGCAGAATGCGCATGACATCAGCTGCTTATTCCGCTCCATCTGACTTGAAGGAACTAGATCTAGGTAACAACTAGCAAACAAATGATGCCCTCAAAATCTAATCCGAGTAAAACAATGGGATAGTCTCAAGGACGAATCAATGACGTCCACGTCTTCTCACGACTCAAGACCAACGACCTCAGGGAGGCACCCGAGAGAGAAGGCACCAAACCCGAACTCTGCACAACAAAGAGCTTCCAACCAAGGGAAGCTCTGAGAGCAAAGTCGATACATACAATCTTCGCACGACTTGGGAATCCCAAGAGAGAAGTCTAGACAATGTTTGCTTAAGTGTAACAACAAGTATGTTTGCACAAGTACATAATCTGGAAGCTGTAGACGAACACTTGAACACTTAATACAAAATAAGTTGTAAGAAAAGTTAACTAACACTTTCATTCACAACAGAAAAGCAAACTATATCTATCTACCTTTCTTTCTAACTACTTGATGTACATGAAAACCACACCATGCCTCCAAATGCAAGGACTGTACTCGCGTATACTATCAGCTACATATCCAAAATATCTATAACAATCACCGGGATGACCCGTTTTTCTTCTTCTTCTTCTTGATAGATTCGGCACTGGGCGAATCTTCACTAGTCTTTGTCTTCTTCCTCTCGGAGCTACCTCCACCTCTTCCTCTCTTACCCTTGGACATGGAAATGGGATCATGGGATACTGACTTGTGCTTCCCATCATCATCCTCGCCACTCGTAATCTCTGTAATGTCCCTAATTATAGGCGGGATAACTCATAATAGTTTCAGAGTGTCATCAGTGGAAAGGGCCAACACAGCCTCGATACCCCCATCTCTCAAGTCCCCATGGACTTCTTCGCTTCTAGCTCCGCCTTCTTCTTGACTTCCCACATAGCTTTCTGTTCAGCTAGCTTCCCGGCATTAAGTTGTTTGGCCGCATCTTCTTGAACTTCCTTGAATGCCTCATCAGCCCTTTTCTTGGAAGCCTCGTCAGCTTGTTTCTTCTTAGCCTCTTCATCGGTCGTCTTCTTCTCTGCCTTATCGGCTGCCCTCTTCCTTGCTATCTCAGCCTTGTCCTTCTTCTCAGCATCCTTCCTAGATTTTTCCTGGACCTCCTGTAGTGCAGTCTCACCAGCCTTCCTCTTCTCCTCTTGTTCTTCAGACTTGGCGAATAGTAACCTTCTGCGCCTCCACCAAATCATGCATTGTTTGCACATCTGCATCCACCGACCCCATCACCTGGATCCTTTGACCATCGGTTATCTCCCCTTCCTCTGAGAAAAGGTCCTTATAAATACTAGCCCTTAGGTCCACATTTGAGAATGTATCCAGTGGACCGCCTCCCTCTCCAAACTGTATCCCCTGCAATCCTAATCCAGTCTAAGGTAATAGGGGAGTGTCAAGGAAGAACCCATTGTCACTTCTGCTCCAAAGGGGTTTGCACAGCAAGGAATAAGGCTATTTGGTCTCCTTTAACTTAGTGCTTACATCCTTTTCGAGTATGCTTGATAATGAGACTTTACCTCTAGAAATTTGTGGCTCGGGGGCAATAGGCATGGTGCTCTCATCTTCGTTTGAAAGGAGCTTCCTGGTCCAATCCCTGGAAAATTGGGGTCATACTCAGTAGTTGCGAGAGCAGGGACCGTTGAACCGATGACAGTGGCGGAGGCATAACTTTTCATTGATGGTAACTCCCCTCTGCAAATTCATAAGTGACAATCACGCTCTCAATTGTCACAAATTTCCCTTTTGCAGCAGCAAGTTCCACCGACCTCGCCCTTTCAACGTCCTCCCACAACAATTTCCTCCCTTCTTGCAACATCGTGCACTCATCCTCGGTCAGGTGAGTCTCTGTGAGTAGGAATTCATCTACGGCCTCCACTTGTAGCCTCCTGGCCTTAAAGTCTAGCAACCTCTCCCAGGTATGAGCCATCATCCGGGGGTAATCGTTGACCCATGAGACTCTGCGGAATCGAAGCGCTTTAGCATGCATACTTCTAATTGTTGGCTCCAGAGACTCCTCCACCATGGCCTCGACATCCTCAATACTTTCCTTAAGCCTCTCCACCTCAAGTTAATGCTCAGCCCTAATACTGTCCACCTAAGCCAATATTTCCTTGCTCATTGCCTCCGCATCAGCCTTTTTCGTATCCTGAGCAAGTTCAGTGTTCCTTGACCCTGGCACCTTTTTAAGTTCTTCATTTTCTTTCAGGAGACGTTGGGCCTACTCGTTCTCTTTATTCATCCTTTTGTTCTCAGTAACGAGAGCCTCAAAGTCCAAGCGGAGCTGTTGCAGTTCCTTATTTCCTCTCCCCAGCTGAAGGTTCCTCTCTTTCAAAGCCTAAGTGTCGTGCTTTAGATTCACATTCTCCGTCAAGAAAATAGACAATATGTCTTTGAATGTCTCCCGCTCTTTCTTCGTGTCCTCCTAAAGATGCTGGTAGTCCTACTTTAATTGTGTTGTTTCGAAAATAGAAAGTTAGCACTTAAGTGTGTTACTCATATACGTGGAAACAGTTACGATTCGAAGATTTGTCATACCTATTTCATTGTCCCGATTCCGAATGGTATCCTGTTCGGTTTGATATCCTGCTACAATCCTTGGATCCCCACATTCTTTTGGAGGATCAACTCCGAAAGGTGCCCCGTGTATCAGCTGAACTCCTTGCATTGAATATAAGAAGCGCACAATTTCCTCCACACCTAATCAGTATCCTTGCAGGGAATCAAACAGATGTTCGGTAGCCATTTCAGCTCATCAAAGTAGTACTTGGGGAATCGCTCCCTTAATATTTCCTTCCACTATTCAGGGGTGGGCTCTGGAGGCTCAAGCATGTCTAGCAACTCATTCCCCTTCTTCTACACTCCCTTCTTTCTTTTATCTGTAGGTACCGACTCCTTTCCTTTGGAAGTGGTCACGACCGCTAAAGGTGGAATATAAGGGGGGATTGTCTATAAGGGTTGCCTAGTGCTCGCTATGTCCAATCTTGGATCTATGCTGGATGGCCGAGTGATGCGAGGAAGGGATGAGGAGCATCGAGATTGTTCTCTGTAATGATGATCGCTGCCACGATCATGAGACTGTAGGGGCTCTTTAAACAAGTCAGTGTCTCTCCTAAAATTCCTTATGAGCCCACTCCTCTGCGGTCAATAACTCCCGGATTGGCCTCAAATCCTAGCTTCTCGAACCAATCAATCTGACTCGAATGCTTTACGCACACAAACAAATGTTGTGTTATGAAGTGTTTATGGGTGCGTGCCCTAAGTGTTCTCGCAACAAACCAGATATCGTTCCGCTAAAAGGATTGATCTCCCCAATAGTGTGTTAGGCTTTATATACTTGTGCTGCTTGGTCAAGGCAATGTAACAACAAGCAGGAGCTTATTCGGATCATCCAAATGACCGTTCTTTTGTAGTGAAATGGTGGTCTCAGTGGCAGCTACTGGAGATTCCCTCCTGAGCAACACTTTCGTCCTCTCCTCGTATGTCACAAGCGGGACAAGAGTAGCTGGCCGACCCTTATCTCTAAAGACCGCCTCCTCATTACCGGATCCACCTCCATTAGTTTTTTCCTGAGTCTTTGCGGCCTTGCGTCGGTTGGACACGGCAGGGGCGCCTTTCTTTTACGGTCCGGAGATCCTTCGCCTCCCTTAGTTTCTGCTTTCCCTCCAACCCCAGTAATGGACGACCTAATTGTTGAGTGATCGGCGGGAAGTAAGCCCGCACGGAGAAGCCGTTGATCATCCTAAACACTCTCAATAGAATGAACTTTGTCCCGAATGGCCTACAATGCCTTAAGACGCTGCTGATACATGATGTTCGTAGGCACTAGAGGATTCCCTGTATATAAAAGCAAAGTGTAATGACCTGCATTCTACGCATCGGGGGATCGTAGAATATTTATTTCTTTCCCGTATGAAGTCATATGGTCATGTAACTTTGGGAAACATCCATTAGAGTCATTTCCCATGCTTATGTTTTTTGTCGATTTTTAAATGACCATTTTGCCCCTGGTTGGTACTGTTTTGGCCATAACTTTTGATTGGAAAGGAATTCTGACCTGATACCACTTCCATTAGATTCGTTTGATGGTTTACCTTTCCGTAGAGTGGTCATAATAGCCAAACGGACTTACCGTTTGGGAGATATGACTGAAATAAGGTTTCGTGGGTGAAAAACTGCTTAACTGGGCCAAATAGGGTGATTAGTGAGTAGGCCCATAACCCATTTCGGGATTAGGGTTATGGGGAGGCTGAAATGAGATAGAGGATCATTCCATTTCAGTTTTCTAGCCTCCACTTATCACCAAGGAACCCTAAAAATGGCCTCCAACCTCTAAATCACCTCCAAATCATCTTTTGGTCAAGGATTTGGCTTAGCAACCTCTAATCAAGGAAGATCTACACCAAATCAACATTGGAGCTGCTGTTTAGCATTGAGATTCACATCAAATCAGAGATTTATTTCAGATCTTAGTTTATTTGTGGCTAAGGTGAGTGATTTGCAAAGTTTTACACTAATTATGGCTAGTTAAGGGTAATTAGTGTTAATTAGCGAATTTAAGCATGATAAAATTCGGGAAAAATGTTCATAAATTCTTAAATGATGTTTTAGACCTCTAAAATGAATTTGGGTTAATTTGGTTAAGTTTTGCTAATCCTATCATTAGTTTCACCTAAACATGCTTAAGGGGAAATATGGGATTTTGGGTATGTTTGATCCATTTTAACCTATCATGTTGATGTTTTGATGTTTGTGGTTGATTATGCATGTTGCTATGACTGTATGAAATGCTTTGTGATTGATTTCAATAGTTAGAATGGTCGAAAACGTCGTCGAATGGCGTAAACACTTGTTGGAACAGTTTCAGAAAACAGTGCAGGCTTCAGATCGGATCGGATATGGGGCTCGGATCGGATATGTTGAACTGAGCAAGGAACCCGATCGGATCGGAACCTGACACTTGGGAAAATTGGCAAAAAGGAAGGCCACGCCAGCTGAACTGGGATCAGATCGGATTAGAGAGTAGGGATCAGAGCGAATAGAGGAGGATGGATCGGATCGAAGCACGTAAAGGATGAGGAGGCGGATCGGAGCGGAAGCATGAACTGGAGGGCGAATGGCACCCGACCCGACCTGAAGGGAAGCACCCGACCCGAGCCAAGGAGGAACACCCGAACCGTACCAGAAGAAGACCCGACCCGAACAAATGGAGGACACCCGACCCGAACCGATGGCTTGAAGAGGAACCCGACCCGACCCAGTATTGACCAATAACCCGAGATGCAAAGGTAGTCCAATATGGGAAGTTAGAGCTCAGGATCCAGTTGGGAACCAATGAGTTTACTTGATGGTTGGGCTTTGCTGCGGGACGTGTGCTAAGGAGTTGTCGACGTTCATAACTTCGATTCACCACTAAAAATGAAGGATGACTACTTATCAGTGCAGTAGGGTCATTATGACCTGAGGGGCAAGGTGATGGTAGCAAGACTACGTTATCAGTGCAGTAGGGTCATTATGACCCGAGGGGCAAAGTGATGCGTAGTAAGACTATGAGCCAGTGCAGTGGGGTCACTACGACTCCATGGGGCAGAGTGGACATAGTAAAGGATTAGTAAGGCTATGAGCCAGTGCAGTGACCTGGTAGATAGGTTGGGACTGGAACCCGAGATAGTCGATAGACCATTGGTTGTGACGAACCCGATTGGTGGTTCGACTAGCCTTAGTATGATTTGCAGGAATTTGGTCTTATCGAGTCATGGATGTATGTTTGTTTGTGATTGCTTTGTTTTGGGCTTTACTGGGTATGGCATTATATTGGGAGTCGATTGGCTCCAAAGATACGGGGTGGTGGTAGACTGTGAGGGCTTTTTGGTGACAGTGAGGGCGGATGATGAGCGGAGGGTAGTGTTTGGTAGTCTACCTAGTGATGGGGTTATGGCTAGTTTTGTAAATTCCCTCGACATCCCGCAGGATGAGTTGTCAGATGTGCCTGTGGTTGGCCAGTATCCGGACGTCTTCGAGGAGGTGACCGGGCTTCCACCACACCGAGAGATTGAGTTCCGTATTGATTTAGTGAAAGATGCCAGACCTATAGTGATGCCACTTCGTCGTATGGCACCAAGGGAGCAGCGAGATCTCGGGGTGCAAGTCAGCAATCTTTTGAAGAAGGGATTTATTAGAAGGAGTGTCTCCGAGTGGGGAGCACCAGTTGTGTTTGCCACTAAGGCAGATGGTTCCCTTCGTTTGTGTGTGGACTATCGCGAGTTGAATAAGGTGACGAGGAAGAATAAGTATCCTCTACCGCTGATAGATGATTTGTTTGATCAACTGGAAGGAGCTAGAGTGTTCTCCCAGTTGGACCTCGCGATAGGATTTCATCAGCTACGAGTAGCGGATGAGAGTGATCCGAAAACGGCATTTAGGACGCCATATGGATTTTATGAGTGGTTGGTCATGCCATTTGGGTTGACCAATGCACCAGCCTACTTTGTGGATCTTATGAATCGAGTATTCAGAGATCAGTTGAATAAGTTTGTTCTTGTATTCGTGGATGATATCCTTGTTTACTCAAGGACAGAGGAGGAACACAAGGGACACTTGAGGATAGTGATGGAGGTGTTGAGGAAACACCAATTGAAAGCGAAATTCTCTAAGTGTCATTTTTGGAGAAGGGAAGTGAGATTCTTGGGTCATGTTGTTTCAGAGAGTGGTATTGCCGTGGACCCTGCGAAGGTGGCTACGGTACAGGATTGGCATACGCCCAAGAATGCAACAGATGTAAGAAGTTTCTTGGGGTTAGCTGGATATTATCGTAAGTTTATCCAGGACTTCTCCAAGATAGCAGCACCGTTGACTCAGTTGACTAAGAAGAATCAGTCCTTCGTCTGGGACGGAGTGTGTGAGGATGCCTTCAAGAGTCTAAAGGAGAAGTTGACGCGTGTGCCAGTGTTAGTCATTCCTAAAAGGAATGAAGAAATGACGGTATACACGGATGCTTGTGGTACCGGACTGGGTGCTGTATTGATGCAAAGAGGTAGGGTTGTAGCTTATGCTAGTCAACAGGTAAAGCCGCATGAGAATAAGTATCCTACCCATGATTTGGAATTGGCAGCGATTGTATTCGTGCTGAAGATGTGGAGACATTATCTCTTGGGAGAAAGATTTGAATTGTTTACCGATCATAAATCGTTAAAATATCTCTTCTCTCAGAAAGATCTGAATCTCCGTCAGCAGAGATGGTTAGACTTCTTGGCTTCGTATGATTTTGATATCGCATATACACCTGGAAAGGGTAATGCGGTAGCCGATGCCTTGAGTAGGAGACATGCCATCTTAGGGGCAATGTTTCTTGAATGGAAGCAACTGGAGTATATCGCGGGGTTTGATTTCAGACCAAAGTGCGAATTGGATCCAGTTACGCTAGCTAGTTTGACGATCAGACCCACTTTGATAGAGCGGATTGGTTCCAGCCAGAGGAATGATCCTAATCTATTGGAAATCATCTCCAAGTTAGAGATGAACATCGACGGTGAGGAGATGAATGTGTATGGGCTTGATCGAGATGGATGGCTCCAAAAGAATGGAAGATTAGTTGTGCCCAACGTGAATGGATTGAGAGATGAAGTGCTTAGAGAATGTCATCACTCAAAACTAACTATACATCCCGGTGGTAATAAGATGTATCGAGACATGAGACAGGCCTACTACTGGGAAGGGATGAAAAGAGACGTTGGGAAGTTTATATCCAAATGCATGAATTGCCAGCTAGTTAAAGCCGAGCAAAAGAAGACTAGTGGTTTGTTGCAACCATTAGAAATTCCCGAATGGAAATAGGAGCAAGTCTCGATGGATTTCATCGATGGTTTATCAAGGACTAGATCGGGATATGACAGCATTTGGGTAATTATGGATCGATTGACTAAGAGTGCAAGATTTATACCAGTCAAATCGACCAGAACGGCAGCCAAGTTGGAAGAATTGTATATGAAGTGGATAGTGAGATTTCATGGAGTACCCAAAAGTATTGTGAGTGACCGAGACCCGTTGTTCACTAGTGGATTTTGGAAGAGCTTACAAGAGGCTCTAGGGTCAGGATTACATCTCAGTACCGCATATCATCCTCAGACCGACGGTCAAACGGAGAGGGTGAATCGTATATTGGAAGATCTTTTGAGAGCTTGTATATTGGATTTTGGTGGATCATGGGATGACCATTTGCATCTAGTCGAGTTTGCATATAATAATAGCTACCAATCCAGTATCGGTATGGCTCCATATGAAGCTTTGTACGGAAGACCGTGCAACTCACCATCATGTTGGATAGAGACTGGCGAGAAGTTTGTGCTTGGACCAGATGTGGTGAGAGAAACTTCGGATAAGATTAAGATCATTCAACAACGGATGAAGGCTGCCCAAGATTGGCAGAAAAGTTATGCTGATAAGAGGAGAAGAGACTTAAAATTCTCCGTTGGTGACTTGGGTTTGTCAAGATTTCTCCGTTGAAGAGCGTGATACGATTTGGCAGGAGAGGCAAGTTGGCACCAAGATTTGTTGGCCCATTCCCTGTTCTTGAACTAGTCGGGAATTTGGCATATAGAGTTGGCTTACCAGAGAAGATGGCAGGAGTTCACAATGTATTTCATGTTTCCCAACTAAGGAAGTTCGTCCACGACTCAGATATGACTATTTCACCTGATCAGTTAGAGGACTTCGAAGTAGAACCCGAGGCGGTTGGGAACCGCAAGCCGATTCGTATTGTGGGGCACGATATGAAGCAACTTTGAAGGAAGGCGGTAAAGCTAGTCAAGGTTCAGTGGGGCGAGAACGAGAATGATTGTACTTGGGAGACAGAGGAGAGCATTAGGAAGGCATATCCAGAACTCTTTGCCTGGTAAGATTTACTTTGCAATTTAGTTTCCTGTATGCTAGGGTAGACTTGTTTTGTTTGATTGCATGTTTGATTGTTGTTTTATGATTGATAGGCATGCGGGGCCTTTGTGTGTGTTTTGATTAGGGAATTTCGGGGGCGAAATTTCTTAAGGGGGGGAGAGTGTAATGACCCGCACTCTACGCATCGGGGGATCGTAGAATATTTATTTCTTTCCCGTATGAAGTCATATGGTCATGTAACTTTGGGAAACATCCATTAGAGTCATTTACCAGGCTTATGATTTTTGTCGATTTTTAAATGACCATTTTGCCCCTAGTTGGTACGGTTTTGGCCATAACTTTTGATTGGAAAGGAATTCTGACCTGAAACCACTTCTGTTAGATTCGTTTGATGGTTTACCTTTCCGTAGAGTGGTCATAATAGACAAACGGACTTACCGTTTGGGAGATATGGCTGAAATAAGGTTTGGTGGGTGAAAAACTGCTTAACCGGGCCAAATAGGGTGATTAGTGAGTAGGCCCATAACCCATTTCGGGATTAGGGTTATGGGGAGGCTGAAATGAGATAGAGGATCATTCCATTTCAGTTTTCTAGCCTCCACTTATCACCAAGGAACCCTAAAAATGGCCTCCAACCTCTAAATCACCTCCAAATCATCTTTTGGTCAAGGATTTGGCTTAGCAACCTCTAATCAAGGAAGATCTACACCAAATCAACATTGGAGCTGCTGTTTAGCATTGAGATTCACATCAAATCAGAGATTTATTTCAGATCTTAGTTTATTTGTGGCTAAGGTGAGTGATTTGCATAGTTTTACACTAATTATGGCTAGTTAAGGGTAATTAGTGTTAATTAGCGAATTTAAGCATGATAAAATTCGGGAAAAATGTTCATAAATTCTTAAATGATGTTTTAGACCTCTAAAATGAATTTGGGTTAGTTTGGTTAAGTTTTGTTAATCCTATCATTAGTTTCACCTAAACATGCTTAAGGGGAAATATGGGATTTTGGGCATGTTTGATCCATTTTAACCTATCATGTTGATGTTTTGATGTTTGTGGTTGATTATGCATGTTGCTATGACTGTATGAAATGCTTTGTGATTGATTTCAATAGTTAGAATGGTCGAAAACGTCGTCGAATGGCGTAAACACTTGTTGGAACAGTTTCAGAAAACAGTGCAGGCTTCGGATCGGATCGGATATGGGGCTCGGATCGGATATGTTGAACTGAGCAAGGAACTCGATTGGATCGGAACCTGACACTTGGGAAAATTGGCAAAAAGGAAGGCCACGCCAGCTGAACTGGGATCGGATCGGATTAGAGAGTAGGGATCAGAGCGGATAGAGGAGGATGGATCGGATCGAAGCACGTAAAGGATGAGGAGGCGGATCGGAGCGGAAGCATGAACTGGAGGGGGAATGGCACCCGACCCGACCTGAAGGGAAGCACCCGACCCGACCTGGAGGGAAGCACCCGACCCGAGCCAAGGAGGAACACCCGAACCGTACCAGAAGAAGACCCGACCCGAACAAATGGAGGACACCCGACCCGAACCGATGGCTTGAAGAGGAACCCGACCCGACCCAGTATTGACCAATAACCCGAGATGCAAAGGTAGTCCAATATGGGAAGTTAGAGCTCAGGATCCAGTTGGGAACCAATGAGTTTACTTCATGGTTGGGCTTTGCTGCGGGACGTGTGCTAAGGAGTTGTCGACGTTCATAACTTCGATTCACCACTAAAAATGAAGGATGACTACTTATCAGTGCAGTAGGGTCATTATGACCTGAGGGGCAAGGTGATGGTAGCAAGACTACGTTATCAGTGCAGTAGGGTCATTATGACCCGAGGGGCAAAGTGATGCGTAGTAAGACTATGAGCCAGTGCAGTGGGGTCACTACGACTCCATGGGGCAGAGTGGACATAGTAAAGGATTAATAAGGCTATGAGCCAGTGCAGTGGGGTTCTTGCGACTCCATGGGGCAAAGTGGACATAGCGAAGGATTTGTGGCTACGTTATCAGTGCAGTGAAGCCATTTATGACTTCATGGGGCAAAGTGATCGTAGCAAGGTATGTTGGGTGATCGAAGTGGTGAATATCGTATGCTTTACGCACTGAATGAGAGATGTGAGGATGGATGCTATGTTTGATTGTTTGCCATCATTATGACATGCACACCTCCCCCACCTCCGTATCTTTACACCGTTTGATATGGTACCTTAGAGTGTTGTACAGTACATAGTGCTAACTCTTTGGTTGCAGGTCCAGGTTCAGGTATGTTTTAGTCTACCTGTTATTGTTCACTTTAGATGCTTATCGCTCATACCAGGCTTTATGTCTGACCCAGAGTTTTATGTCTCCTCTTATTACTCTGGGTGCTCACACGAGCAGACTAGAGACAGGTTAGCTGGTGATGCGCGAGTAGCTGATTCGGAGGCGGGCAGGAGGCTTCCACGTATGATATATATATATATACACATTCTCCCTGTGTCGTTGGTGGTCGCTACATGGGCATTAGTAGTGTACCTCATTTATCTTGCTTTTGCTTGAGACAGTTTGAAAAGTTGTAATAAGCTGTATTTTGGATTTCCGCTGCTATGATGTTTAGTTCTGATTTTCAGCTTATGCACTATCTCTCCTGTTTTATGTCAAGTATGTTATTATTATATTTTATTCCATGCGCTGTGAGACATTCTACAGGTTCTTTGTATGTTCATTTCCTTCTTCCTTTTCCTTCTGACGACCCGTTCCGTGCTAACTGGACATGTGTACAGCGCACCTTTGGAGTAAATGTCGGTTGGTGCGGGGCGGGCCGTCACACAAAGTTAGCCCCAAGATGACAACTCAATTAGCTTCAAGCCCAAAGCAATAGAATGTACTTACTTCTGACGACTAGTGCCTCACAAATCTAAGAGCACAGCGAACAAAGAACTAATTGTACTTAAATACTCTCAATCTGCTCCATTTCACCTTGATGAGTCGAGTATTGGGCAGTGCCTCCAAGTAAAACAAAGAAGGTGCACTGGTGACGCTCCTCTTCAATTGAAAAAGATACCGTATGTTCTGTCGGGTAGGCTCAATATGCAAGTATTCCCTAAAGAGAACGCATATACCCAGAAGGAAAGCATACACATTTGCAAGAAGCTATGCTAATGCGAAGCAAAAGCAGCGTAGTATATCCTAGATGAAGTCACAAGACGGGGGCATGCACCGATAAGTATTCGCATGCCTATTCCAGGAAGAGTATCCTTCTTGAGGTCCGTGAGCTCTATCACCTTCTTGAGGCATGCGAACATCTTCCCAGGGTATGTTAAAACGCTTCACCATGCGCCTCACAGCTATTTCATCCATATGCGAGGACATCGAATCCGGCAGGTAGTCAACTGTAACAGCATCCGCCATCATATATGATGCCTCAAGAGTGCCCCCTTCCATAATATCTACATGCTCTTCTCCTTCGATGTTCTCCTCGGTCGTTCCAGGCCTTCATTGTGCCATTGGCTCAGCGGAGTGCTCAAATGTCGGCTGCAGTCCATCTGACTGCACCCCCTGGTCGGGTTCTTTTGGCGAATCCATTAGCCGGGAAGGAGTGGACTCCCCCCGAGGTTTCAAACTTTCTATCCTCCAAGTCGGTACTTCTTGACAATCCAGACAGGGATGATGAATGATGAGGGGCTTCTGCTTCTAAAGTTTGTTGTTTCTTGGATGATCTCCTTTCTATTACTAGTTATGCTTTCAATATAGTTGCATTAGACATCGCATTGAATAACCTGTACCCCTCGTGTTGGTGTAAACTAACATGTATGTGCAGTGCAGTAAGGCGTATATACGATTGTAATGTAAAAACTTGGGACACATCGACGATCACAAATCGCCAATACTATAACCATCGTCATCGACCAATATCGTCAGATTTAAATTGACTCGCGGCTTCGTCATGACTAGAATCATAAAAACGCATATAAAGTTCGATAGTTCAGGTGGGTGTCCACAGTATGAGTTATGATATACTATGTGCATAGCTAGATTGTCGACTCAATCATGTTCAATGTAGGGATCAATTCGATCATGTAACGCCGTGAAAATGATGTAAATCTAGAGATGGGTCACTAAGATTTTGAGTCTTCAATGATGACACGAGATGAAATTAGAACAGAACTTGAAATTGCTTAAATCATAGGGACGAATGAAATTTCTCATCCTCCTGGGGGGCACGAATTTTTGAATCCCTAAGCCACCAACAAATTTCGAATCTCCTTATCAAAATTCGCATCCATCTTGTTTCTTACAAATTCCATCTCCCGCCTCCTGTTCAATTTTCAAATCCCTCAGAGTCAAAACATCGCATCACACTAGTGTGAAATTTTGTATCCCTCTGATGCAATTTTTTCAGAGCTCCCACGTCTTCCTCTTCTCCCCTTCACATCTAGTTCTTTTTCCCCGAGCTCCTCCTTGAAATCGAAATTCGAACCTATGAACAACAGTTCTAAACCGACCCCTTAAGCGTCAACCTCGAGCTCGAATCGAAGCACGAATTCGACCCCCTCGAGCTTTGATCTCGAGTTCAAGACCAGGGGCAATTGCGAGCTTGGTTCAAAGATCGGTTTTGGATTCGATTCGGAAGAAGGCAATTTCGAGTTCAACTTCGATAAACACTAGTTTCAAGTTCAAAATTAAGGCATGATTCCCACCTGAGGCTATGTTCGAATTCGGTTTCGGTCAAATTATCGAGTTCTTGGAATGCGATGGAACATAACGTAAAAGGGGAAAGAAGGACTTTGAACCAATTATATAGGGAAGGAGGAAATGGGATAAGCCCATTGACGCTTCGTATCCCTTTAGGGATGTGAAATTTCGCATCCTTTTAGGGACGCGAAGTTTCGCATCCCGTTAGGGATATGAAATCTCATATCTCGTTGGGATAAAAAAATTCGTATCCCCTGTGGGTTGCAAAGTTTTAAAAAAAAAGGATGAACAAAAATGAATTTTCAAGCCTCAAGAGATTTCTGACTTGCGTTTACGATTACGACCACACATACATATATTCGACGTTACAACAATCGACACTGACTCGATTTACAAACCAATAGTGAAATCATAAGTCTAAACCACTCAAGGACCTACGACAAGCGATCGAATCCATAATTCGCTATGATTCTCGAAATCCAACTCGCATGGTCGTAAACTGATAACACATCCATTGTTTATCTTTTATTTTCAAATTTCGATCGCACCGCGCAAAATCACATGAAAATGTGTGAGCGTACACGTGAGGCTACGTCGACAATGACTCGTTTATGTCCCGACATAAACAAGAGTCGACGACTAACTTTTAATCTCATGTGTAGACAAGAATTATATTTTCGAAGAGTCTATCAGAGAATCAGAACTCTCAATACGCTTAATGGAATGATCATGACCAAATGTTCAACAACATAGAGATCTTTCCAGTTTCCAGAGACAACTGTTTCAAACTCAAAGCACGTCATGTTGAGAAAAGACATACTTCAGGGGGCAAGTGTTAACTGGCCTTTTGGTCGGTTTCCAAAAGCACACTAAGCCTGATCAACTCAACCCACCGCGTGTCACCAAAGCCCGTGGTGTCACCAAAACACTACGGATCCAAAATCGAGAGCAGTCATGCAAGTGTAACCCTCACAACATGTAACATACCACATTTTTAATATAAATAAAAATGAATATATATGCATAGATAGGTTAATAATGGTGATGTACAATGAAAATTACTTATAAGATAATAAAATAAGGATACTTAATTTAAATATCAGGAATTAAGTAAAATGGACATCACCATTGCGTTCGTATCAGAATTCTACAAGAAATAGAGTTCAAGTTTTCAAAAATCGGACTCTGTATGAAAGAGTTATGGCCTTCGGAAGATTCAAAATAGTTCGAAATTCGACCCAGGCAGCTGGGCGGGAAATTTCCCTCCCAGAACAGGGCAGGTCAGCTGGGGGTCAGGTCGATTAGGGTGCCGACCTGGGGGTCGACTTACCCCCTAGGAGGTCGACCTGGGGGTCAACCTACCCCTGATCTAGGCAGTTTTTGTTCCTGTGACGTGGTTTGACGTGCTGTATAGACCGGATGGCTTCTAGGTCAATCCTAGGCCCTAAAATGCTCTCTACACCTATAAAATAGTGCCTAGACCTAACCTAATTCATAAACAATTCCTTTTGACGCCTCCATGCCACCAAACTTCAACCAAACATGGCCGCCGCCCCAAAACCTTAAATTAAATTGCAAGTTCTTCAGCAACTTTGGAGTTTAATCAAATCAAGAAGCAAAATTCTTCATCAATGATTCAAGCTCTTCACTAATAATCAAATAAGAAGATTAAATCATCGTTCTACATCAACAACAAATCGCTTATTTCTCTAATCTAGTCAAGGTGAGTGGATTTGAATTATATTTGTTGTATAATGTTACTTCTATCGTTTACCATTCCCCATAATGAATATGATGTTAATTTAATAAGATCTGTTATTTTATTTATGCCTACTTTTGAGTTCTCTCATTTTTATCCTTTCCCCTTTTTATTTTTGGATCTAGGTTATCTCGAACCCAGACGACATGTAACAACCCGTATTTTTGAATAACATGTTAAACATAAATCAAGGCAGAATTAAACTATAAAATCTAAAACAAGGGAAACGGGCTGTGCCATTGCGTTCGTCTCGGAAAAATACGCGAAATAGAGTCCAAGTTTTCGAAAATCGGAGTCCGTATGACCGAGATATGGCCTCGCGAAGTTTCACGAAAAATTCAAATTCAAAACAGATTCAAATTTCAGAAAATCAGGGTAGCCGGGAAAAATCCCGCCCAGACCAGGTCGACCTGGGGGTCGACCTGGGAGTCGACCTGGGTGGGACCAGGTCGACTGGGGAGTCGACCCCAGGGTCGACCTGGGGGTCGACCTGCCTGGTCGGACCCAGGCAACCTGGTGCACCTATTTTGGCTGTTTTGACCTGTTTTGTTGGCTAGTGACGGGATTTGATGGCTCGGATTGAATCTAGGGTTAATCCTATGGCTAATACTATCCTAATCTTCTATAAAAGGACCCCTAAGCCTAGCCTAAATCACCATTATTCAATCCTACAACTAAACTATGTCAAATTTGTTCCTCTCATGGCCTCCACTCTCATGCTAAAATTTCTAAGTTTATTTATATGAGAGATTTTGAGTGCATACAAGTGTTTTCAAGCTTGTATGAGTGTTCTTAGTTTGCATTCAAGTCAAGTTGCAACATTTCTATTACAAAGCAAGGATTTTTATTGATTTGGCTCAAGGGTTTTTCATTGGGAGCTTGCATATTTGGTTTTTTTTTTTGTGGTTGCATAAGGGCTTCGTCTCAATCTTTATAATAAATATTCATTTGTGTCTTCATAGCATTGTAAGCCCTTTTCTACTTTCTTTTTATTGAACTCTAAAGTTAAATGAATGATGCAAGTTTGGGTTGATCATTATGATATGCAAGTTTGGGTGATCATTATGTTATGCAAGTTGGTTCAATCATTATGTATGACACATGTTGCTATGTTATGCAAGTTTGGGTTGATCATTATACACATGTTATTATGTTATGCAAGTTAAACTTGAGTTTGTGAGCTTAAAGCTTCAAGCTTTATATTAAAGGTTGCATTTTGGCAACATGGAAGTTATCATATCCCTTATGATAACTTGCATGTGAGGCTAAATGCGAACTTCTAGCAACTTCTACATGTCATTTATCACCATGTATCACTCATATGCTAAGTTTGGTTTTATGCATGCTTTTGAAGCCTAATAATGCAATATGCAAGTATATGAACATATGTACATTTCATATGCCACCATGATAAACTTGTGGCTTCAACACCTTTTTGTCATAATTATGCCAAGTTCCCTATTTTATCCTTTATGCGTTGATGCGATTATGTAAACGATGGGATTAGTTGGGGTTGGGTAACATTATGACATAAACATGGTTTTTATAACATGACGTGATATGTTAACTTGTAATTATGTTTTGGAAACATAATGGACATGACACTTAGAAAATATGAGTGTGGCCAACTCGAGGTTGGGTTGAGTTTGTAGCATAAATCTACCCGGACCCGCCCGGCTTAACTAGTGGCTACAAACAATAGGACCCAATGTGAGAAGTTGGTCATGTTGTGTTCGAACCCGAGGTTAGACCAAGTTGTGGTGTAAAGCTACCCGGACCCGCCCGGCTTAACTAGTAACCACAACAAGGTCTAATGTGAGAGGTTAAAGCACATTAAGTTAACTAATGCCTCCTGATTAGGGTTAAGTCATGGTCCACTTAATACTTAACCAATTTGGGCTTGATGGGTTAATCGGGGTTAAGTCATGAACCTTGGGTACACTTAACCAATTTAATCCACGTTTGGATCGGGTTAACCACATTTAACCCGTTAAGAAACCCTAGTTGCTTGGTCCTTTTCAGCAGTAACCCTCTTGATAGTATCATAAGACACTAGGACTAGGCTAGGGTGGGGCACGATTACTGGGCTGACATGTAAGCGACCAAAACGACGGCTGAGTAGGTACGCCGGTGTAGGTCTAGGCGGACTATGGTCGTGCACATAGTCCGGAGTTGGAAAATCAGGCACGGGTACCAGTAGATCTAGACTGTGCATACTTGATTGGTGTCCGAGGTTGACACCCTAGGGCTTGATACACCCTAGGGTGGACCTAGCGCAGTTTAACTACATTGCATGTTTGGGCCGTATGACACCGACACTTGACGAGTTAGGCTTATAGGGAGCCGATCAACTAGACCGTGTAGTTGGACCTTGATTTAGGTCACCTCATGATGTTGGGCCAAGCTTGGGCCAAGGGATCAATTTCTTGTTTTTACTTGACATGTTAGAATGCTAGTACACCCGTGGTGCAAAACTTAATCTTGATTATGCGATGACACCTTTTTCTATCTTGTTAGTTAATCATCATGCCAGTATGTTGTTATCCTTATGTTCATCTCAGCTTCTCATGCCAGTTAACTTTACTAGTTCATGGACAGATAGTAGTTAGGGCTTACCAGTCTTTTTGACTGACCTGTTTTCTTTCGCCTCTTTTCTTCCGTTCCCCCCCCTTAGGTTCTCAGGGTGGGAACATTGGAGCGTAGCTTGGATCTTTATAGCTTGCTTACTGGATTTTCTCATGTACGGTTTTGGACATTGAGCTAGCTATGGTTTATCACTTCACTTTGGGGATAGTACTTTATGTATTTCAGTTTTTCAGTTTATGCTAGACTTTGTTTTGTTGGAAAATAATGATCAAGTACTTTGTTGTAACATGACTATGGTTTTGAAATGCTAGTTTGATCCGCTGCTTTATTTACTCTGTTTTACTTATATGTTCTGTCTTGTGATATCTGCATGCATGTTTACCTTGTTTAACGCCCCTCCAAAGCCAGTGTGCTTGCAAGAGTTACCCTGGCGGAGGTGGGGTGTTACATTTAGTATCAGAGCATAAGGTTTACAAGATTTGAGCAAAAGTGTTTTTGAAACTTACCTTTTGAAAAACTATTTTCAAAACCAATTAAGTATTTTCCAAGAAAAGTCTAGTTATTTTAAAAAGGCTATTCCCCAAAAGCCATAACACTATCCTTCGTTTCTTCGTTCTCAATCTATCTTTTTCCTTTTTCAGTATGGCCGATCTTAACCTTCCCGAGGGAGTGACCATTCCCGGATGGTTCCGGAGGTACTTGGAAGCTAGGGCCAACGATGTGGGCCCAGCAAATACCCCCAATATAACTGAGTTTCCTCCTCCTCCTCCTCAGAATCCGCAAGCAGATTTCGCTAAGATTTGCAAAGACTTTAAGGCGATGGGTGGCAAGAACTTTATTGGGATGGAAACTTTTGTGGAGGCAAGGAATTGGTTGAAAAAAACTGAAGATCTCTTCGCCATCTTTGATGTGCAAGATCATAGAAAGGTTTTATTGGCAGCATGGTTATTAAAAGAAGAAGCTGCTTATTGGTGGGAGGTCACCAATGCTACGAGGCCTATAGAGACTTGGGCCGACTTTAGGACAAGATTTGGGCTTAAGTTTCTATCATCAGCTGAGGCGAATCTGCAATTGGAGAAGTTTATATCTTTGAAGCAAGGAGACATGACAGTGAGGGAGTATGTGAATGAGTTTAACAAGCTCGCCCGATTCGGTTTGGACATGGTTAATACCCCCTAGAAGAAGGCTTTACGCTTTGCACGAGGGTTGAATGAGCCATTACAAGGTTTAGCCCTATCTCATATACCCATGGGGGCCACTTTTGAGGGACTAGTAGACATGGCATTGCTTCAAGGAGATGATAAGAATGGCAAAAAGGAAGTCAATGCTAGTGAGACTCAAGCCAAGAAGACATGCTCCAAGTGGGGAGGAAATCAGAGCAATCAGAACAACAAAAACAACAAGGCCAAGGAAAAGGACCCAAGAAAATGCAACTACTGTGGTAATGTTGGGCACATAGCTAAAGACTGTAAGAAGAGGAAGAGGAAGTCGGGCGAATGCTTTCATTGTGGAGAGACCGGACATTTTAGCAAGGATTGCCCCAAGAAGCAAGGGCAGAATCGGCGTGTAGGACCTTCTAGAGGGCAAGTGCATGCTCTCAACGCTGCTCCAGCTCAGGACCGAGGTAGTGTTTCTGTAGAAAGTCTTGTTTATATTTCTGATTATCCTGTTTGCACCTTATTTGATTCTGGCGCATCGCATAGTTTTATTTCGTCTGACATTGTTGAAAGTTTGCACCGAAGTACTAGCCTAGTTGAGGATCCCGTTTGTGTTTCAAATCCAATTGGGGGTTCCGCCCATCTATCTATGATTTGTGTGGATTTGAAGATTTCTATCTTGACCGTAGAATTCACGTGTAATGCTTATGTTCTCGGGTTCACGGGATATGGGTTGATCTTGGGCATGGATTAGTTGTCCAGTTATGGAGCCATTCTCGATTGTGAACATAGGGCGGTGAGGCTCATGACTCGCCTCGGTAATACCCTAGAAATTTCTTGTAACCCTAGAGGTCCCGTCATGTTATGTTATCTTGAATCTCTCGACTCGTCCATCGATGATCTGCAATCTGTAAGGGTGGTCCGAGACTATCCTGATGTCTTTGAAGAAGTTAAGGGGTTACCCCCTAAACGAGAGATAGATTTCCGCATTTATCTAGTCGATAATGCCAAGCCAGTATCATTGCCCGTTAGGCACATGGCCCCACGTGAAAGAAGGGAGCTCAGTAAGCAAATCAAGGAGCTGCTTGAGAAGAATTTTATTAGACGAAGAATTTCTGAATGGGGTGCTCCGGTGGTATTCGCTACTAAGGCGGATGGTTCGCTTCGTCTATGTGTTGATTATCGAGAGTTGAACATGCTGACAAAGAAGAATAGGCACCCTTTACCGAGGATTGATGATCTCTTTGATCAGCTGGTAGGTGCTTCTGTTTTCTCTCAGCTCGATCTAGCCACCGGGTTCCATCAGCTTAGAGTAGCTGAGGATACCATTGATAAAACTGCGTTTAGGACTCCAGATGGATTCTTTGAATGGCTTGTCATGCCGTTCGGATTGACTAATGCACCCACATACTTCGTGGACTTGATGAGTAGGGTGTTCAGGAGTTCCTTAACAAGTTTGTTGTTGTCTTCATGGATGATATTCTGATCTTCTCAAAGGATGAGGAAGAGCATGCTAGGCATCTCAAGGAAGTGATGGGTACGCTTAGAGCGCATCCGTTGAAAGCCAAGTTCTCCAAATGTCATTTCTGGAGAAGGGAAGTTCGGTTTCTTGGACATATAGTTTCTAAGCAAGGCATAGCGGTAGATCCCGCGAAAGTGGTTGTGGTTCAAGACTGGAAGACTCCTAGGAATGCAACCGAAATAAGAAGCTTTCTCGGTCTGGCGGGCTACTATAGGAAGTTCATCAGGGACTTCGCTAAGATTTCGGCCCCTCTTACTAAGTTGACGAAGAAGAACTTAGTCTTTGCATGGGACTTGGAGTGTGAGCTTGCTTTTCAAAAGCTCAAAAGAGCCCTTACCTCAGCTCCAGTTTTGGCATTACCCGATAGTGGTAAGATGTTTACCGTGTACACAGATGCATGCGGCACGGGGTTAGGAGCTGTTTTGATGCAAGAGGGAAGAGTGATATGTTATGGGGGTAGGCAACTTAAAGTTCATGAGAAGAACTATCCCACTCATGATTTGGAGTTAGCGGCGATCGTCTTTGCACTCAAATCCTGGCGCCACTATCTTCTAGGCGAAAGGTTTGAGTTGTATACTGATCACAAGTCACTCAAATACCTCTTCTCGCAAAAAGATCTGAATCTAAGGCAGCAAAGGTGGATGGAATTCTTGGCATCTTATGACTTCGAGATAGCTTATACCCCTGGCAAGGGTAATGTTGTGGCAGATGCACTAAGCAGAAGGAGGTTGACTTTGAGCCCCTTGTTCATTGAGATGAAGAACTTAGAATTCTTGGCAACCTTTGATTTCACGACGGCTGTTGAGTCGATGACGGGTTCATTAGCATCCCTTGAGCTTAGACCCACACTTCTTGATCAAGTTGGGGCTTCGCAGAAGGAAGATCCACAGATAGTCGAGGTCATGGACAAGTTGATTCGTGGTGAGACGTCTAGTCACCTTGCTAGATATACTATTGTTGACAAGGGTTGGCTAAGGCGTGATGGAAGGCTATGCGTTCCACAAGTAGGAGACTTGGTGCATAAAGTTCTTGAAGAAGCACATCACTCGAAGATGACTATACATCCGGGAGGAGATCAGATTTATAGAGATATGAAGTGCATTTTCTTTTGGGATGCAATGAAGAAGGATGTGGCAGAGTATGTTTCAAAGTGCATGGTGTGCCAACAAGTGAAAGCCGAGTCAAAGAAACCAGGTGGGCTATTACATCCATTGGAGGTCCCTCCATGGAAGTGGGAGAGTATTTCTATGGATTTTGTGGATGGATTGCCTAGGTCAAGAAAAGGGAACACGAGCATATGGGTCATAGTTGATAGACTTACGAAGAGTGCTCACTTCATTCCAGTAAAAAGCAAGAGGACCGCATCATGGCTGACATCTATTTATCTCCGAGAGATAGTGCGGTTGCATGGAGTTCCTTCTAGCATAGTTAGCGATCGTGACCCAATTTTCACTAGCCAGTTCTGGAATAGTTTGCAAGAAGCAATGGGTACGCGATTGAATCTGAGTACAGCCTATCACCACCAGACAGATGGCCAAACCGAAAGGGTGAATAGGGTGCTAGAAGATCTCTTGAGGCTTTGTGTTCTCGACTTCGGTGGTACTTGGGAAGACCACCTTCCTCTTGTAGAGTTTGCTTATAATAATAGCTATCAAGCCAGCATAGGGATGGCACCATTTGAAGCTTTGTATGGGAGGCCGTGTAGGTCATCATCTTGTTGGTGGGAGACAACAGATAGACTTATACTTGGGCCCGATATGATACGGGATACATCCGAGAAAGTTGAATTAGTGAGAAGAAGGATGAAAGCGGCCCAAGATAGACAGAAATCCTATGCTGACAAGCGAAGGGCAGATTTGGAATTCGAAGTGGGAAACATGGTTTTCGTGAAGGTTTCTCCTTTGCGTAAAGTGGTACGTTTTGGAGTAGTTGGGAAGCTGGCACCAAGGTTCGTAGGACCCTTCCCTATCATACAGAGAATTGGAAAGATGGCCTATAAGGTGGAATTGCCCGAAAAGCTAGCCGGAGTGCATAATGTCTTTCATGTCTCGCATCTCCGAAAGTGCCTACATGAGTCCGCTGAGGTGGTTGAACCAAGCATTCTTGAAGACATTGAGGTGGAGAAAGAAGCAACCTTGAGAAAAGCTCCGATTCGTATCTTGGGAACGGAGATCAAGAAGCTAAGGAACCGGGAAGTCAAATTGGTGAAAGTTCAGTGGAGTGAAGCAGATGAAGACGCAACTTGGGAAACCGAGGAGAAGATGCGTGGGCTTTATCCATTCCTTTTTGAGGGTACATTCTCGACCTCTTTCCTAATTAGCATATCTTTCTTTTATCTTTGCTTATCCTGTTTATCTTATTATCTCGTTAAACTTGTCGTGAGGACCTTAGGTAGAAACCCTTTGGATGAAACATGTATTTGAAACATGTTATGCTTGATGGTTGCAAGTGGTTGCAAGTGTTTGCACGTGGATACTCGTGGATGCATGATAAACATTAGGCACTAAGATCGGCTCACACACTTTCATGTTGCATATGCATGAGTGCTTATACTTATTCATGGATGAAACTTGCTATGCTATCACGTGGATGTTGCATATAGATGAATGTTATGTGCACTCATGTAGAGACTATGAGCTATGTTCGGAATTTGCATACATATGGACTCATTTCACTAACATACTTTGCATTAAGGAGGTTTACTGCATCAGTAACCGCCTGATTTTCGCATTAGATAAGTACATATACACACACCTTTGCATATGATCATACAGCATTTAGAATCCTTTAAGGACAATAACTACACGTGGATGACGTTTTGAGTATATGGATGATGGATGGTAGGATACGTTCTTCCTAACTTGGAGATTTCGGGGACGAAATCCTTTAAGGAGGGGAGAATGTAACAACCCGTATTTTTGAATAACATGTTATAACATAAATCAAGGCAGAATTAAACTGTAAAATCTAAAAAAAAGGGAAACGGGCTGTGCCATTGCGTTCGTCTCGGAAAAATACGCGAAATAGAGTCCGAGTTTTCGAAAATCGGAGTCCGTATGACCGAGATATGGCCTCGCGAAGTTTCACGAAAAATTCAAATTCAAAACAGATTCAAATTTCAGAAAATCAGGGTAGGCGGTAAAATCCCGCCCAGACCAGGTCGACCTGGGGGTCGACCTGGGAGTCGACCTGGGTGGGACCAGGTCGACTGGGGAGTTGACCCCAGGGTCGACCTGGGGGTCGACCTGCCTGGTCGGACCCAGGCAACCTGGTGCACCTATTTTGGCTGTTTTGACCTGTTTTGTTGGCTAGTGACGGGATTTGATGGCTCGGATTGAATCTAGGGTTAATCCTATGGCTAATACTATCCTAATCTTCCATAAAAGGACCCCTAAGCCTAGCCTAAATCACCATTATTCAATCCTACAACTAAACTATGTCAAATTTGTTCCTCTCATGGCCTCCACTCTCATGCTAAAATTTCTATGTTTATTTATATGAGAGATTTTGAGTGCATACAAGTGTTTTCAAGCTTGTATGAGTGTTCTTAGTTTGCATTCAAGTCAAGTTGCAACATTTCTATTACAAAGCAAGGATTTTTATTGATTTGGCTCAAGGGTTTTTCATTGGGAGCTTGCATATTTGGTTTTTTTTTGGTGATTGCATAAGGGCTTCGTCTCAATCTTTATAATAAATATTCATTTGTGTCTTCATAGCATTGTAAGCCCTTTTCTACTTTCTTTTTATTGAACTCTAAAGTTAAATGAATGATGCAAGTTTGGGTTGATCATTATGATATGCAAGTTTGGGTGATCATTATGTTATGCAAGTTGGTTCAATCATTATGTATGACACATGTTGCTATGTTATGCAAGTTTGGGTTGATCATTATACACATGTTATTATGTTATGCAAGTTAAACTTGAGTTTGTGAGCTTAAAGCTTCAAGCTTTATATTAAAGGTTGCATTTTGGCAACATGGAAGTTATCATATCCCTTATGATAACTTGCATGTGAGGCTAAATGCGAACTTCTAGCAACTTCTACATGTCATTTATCACCATGTATCACTCATATGTTAAGTTTGGTTTTATGCATGCTTTTGAAGCCTAATAATGCAATATGCAAGTATATGAACATATGTACATTTCATATGCCACCATGATAAACTTGTGGCTTCAACACCTTTTTGTCATAATTATGCCAAGTTCCCTATTTTATCCTTTATGCGTTGATGCGATTATGTAAACGATGGGATTACGTTGGGGTTGGGTAACATTATGACATAAACATGGTTTTTATAACATGACGTGATATGTTAACTTGTAATTATGTTTTGGAAACATAATGGACATGACACTTAGAAAATATGAGTGTGGCCAACTCGAGGTTGGGTTGAGTTTGTAGCATAAATCTACCCGGACCCGCCCGGCTTAACTAGTGGCTACAAACAATAGGACCCAATGTGAGAAGTTGGTCATGTTGTGCTCGAACCCGAGGTTAGACCAAGTTGTGGTGTAAAGCTACCCGGACCCGCCCAGTTTAACTAGTAACCACAACAAGGTCTAATGTGAGAGGTTAAAGCACATTAAGTTAATTAATGCCTCCTGATTAGGGTTAAGTCATGGTCCACTTAATACTTAACCAATTTGGGCTTGATGGGTTAATCGGGGTTAAGTCATGAACCTTGGGTACACTTAACCAATTTAATCCACGTTTGGATCGGGTTAACCACATTTAACCCGTTAAGAAACCCTAGTTGCGTGGTCCTTTTCAGCAGTAACCCTCTTGATAGTATCATAAGACCCTAGGACTAGGCTAGGGTGGGGCACGATTACTGGGCTGACATGTAAGCGACCAAAACGACGGCTGAGTAGGTACGTCGGTATAGGTCCAGGCGGACTATGGTCGTGCACATAGTCCGGAGTTGGAAAATCAGGCACGGCTACCTGTAGATCTAGACTGTGCATACTTGGTTCGTGTCCGAGGTTGACACCCTAGGGCTTGATACACCCTAGGGTGGACCTAGCGCAGTTTAACTACATTGCATGTTTGGGCCGTATGACACCGACACTTGACGAGTTAGGCTTATAGGGAGTCGATCAACTAGACCGTGTAGTTGGACCTTGATTTAGGTCACCTCATGATGTTGGGCCAAGCTTGGGCCAAGGGATCAATTTCTTGTTTTTACTTGACATGTTAGAATGCTAGTACACCCGTGGTGCAAAACTTAACCTTGATTATGCGATGACACCTTTTTCTATCTTGTTAGTTAATCATCATGCCAGTATGTTGTTATCCTTATGTTCATCTCAGCTTCTCATGCCAGTTAACTTTACTAGTTCATGGACAGATAGTAGTTAGGGTTTACCAGTCTTTTTGACTGACCTGTTTTCTTTCGCCTCTTTTCTTCCGTTCCCCCCCCCCTCAGGTTCTCAGGGTGGGAACATTGGAGCGTAGCTTGGATCTTTATAGCTTGCTTACTGGATTTGCTCATGTACGGTTTTGGACATTGAGCTAGCTATGGTTTATCACTTCACTTTGGGGATAGTACTTTATGTATTTCGGTTTTTCAGTTTATGCTAGACTTTGTTTTGTTGGAAAATAATGATCAAGTACTTTGTTGTAACATGACTATGATTTTGAAATGCTAGTTTGATCCGCTGCTTTATTTACTTTGTTTTACTTATATGTTCTGTCTTGTGATATCTGCATGCATGTTTACCTTGTTTAACGCCCCTCCAAAGCCAGTGTGCTTGCAAGAGTTACCCTGGCGGAGGTGGGGTGTTACACGACAATTTATTATACAATACGCACGATTGGAATATGGGGATATTGGAATATAATCTGTAATTTTGGGGGTTGTGGCATAACAATTGTTATTGCATATATTGGGCATAATCTATTTTATGCAGTCAAGGAATATAATCTATAATGTTGAATTTATTTAAGTTTGACATAATTGTCATTGGATATGGAATAGGTATAATTCAATATTAACAACATGTAATTGGATAACATGGATTGGAGAAATTTAATCGTGACTTGAAAAGTAAGACTAGAGGGTGAATTAGGTTTATGTATGAACGTGGGAATGTTGGGGTATATATATATTGGGAAAATATTGATTATATGAAATTGGGTATAATTGGATACTGGAAATTGGCATGTTTGGTATGAATAACATGGAATTAGTGAATTTGGCTATAATTGGATAATTTGGGTAATATGAAAATTGGCTAACTATTATGTAATTGGTGTAGTGAATGGAAAATTGGAATAGGCATAAAAATGAAATGTAATTAAGTTGAATTTGGATCACATGACATGAATTTGGGGTTTGGGTGAAAGACGATTGTTAACGAACACATATGACACGAGGTTAGACGCATTTGTGGTGTAAGACTGCCCGGAACCGCCCGACAAATCAAGCAACCACAAGCGGATGTCTAATGTGAGAGGTCACCGGCAAGAACTAGAGGCGTAACGGTTTTTGACATGAGGTTAGGCGCGTTTGTTGTGTAAGATTGCCCGGAACCACCCGTCAAATCCAGCAGCCACGAACGGACGTCTAATGTGAGAAGTCATACATCGTTACGAAATTATAAATAAATTAAGAAATACTAACCATAATAAGACATGTGGGTGACATGGGTATGGTTAGTGGGTTAAGTGAGCGATATAAATGACATGTAAAGCATAACTAATGTGGACTTAACCGTTGTGAGGCATGTGATGTAAGACATAACCAGGGTAGACTTAACCATAGTAAAACATGTGTAAGACATGGAAACTATAATAAAAAAGGGGTTAAATGGGACACATGTGACATGTGAAACAGAATTTAGATATGCTTAACCAAATGGGACCTATAACGGTATCATAAATTAATTGAATTGGGTAAAGTTTAAGTAACGGGTTAAGTAAAAGGAAGGGTTAAGTCAAATCTAAAATTAATGACACAGTAATGGGTGAATGATAATTACCTATTATAAACTTGATTTGCGGTGATGTAAAATTAAATAATAGGCAAACTTTTCATAGGGACAAGGGAAGGTTATGAACTAAGATGTAATACAAGACTTGAAGGGTGGGACGACTTATATTATGAAATAAGTTAATCTAAAATTAATGACAAGAAACGGGGAATGATAAATAACCTATTATGAATAAACTTGAATAAGACAACAAAGGATAATAGGTGGAAATTATAACTTATGGGACAAGATAAGTTATAGGAAACGATAAGGAAGATGAGATAACTTATATGTAAAGATATACTTAAATTAAGTGGTTTGGAAAGGAGAAATGTGAAATAAAAAATGATATAAGTTATATGTGTGGAAAAGAAGTAAATTTGAATCATATATGTTGGTTAGGTTGAGCAATTCTCTGGGTGCCAGTCTGATGTTGATTTCGGTCTTCGGGGCTGGTGTTTAGAGGGTTATTTCTCCTAATCAGCATGTATGTGGGATAAGGCATACTTAACTATGAATTAAGTATAACATGTTGTTGTAACCCAAAAAGGGAATAATTTATGAAATTGGAAAATAACATGTTGTGGGCGTGTTAATAGACTTAAGTGGGTTAAGTATAAATTAAATTAATAAGCAAGGGTAACTTGGTGAATACGAAAAAAAAGGAAGCTAATGTGAATAACCAAGTTAAATGAGAAAGTTGACCAGGTGGCACAAGCGTGAAATAAATGGTTAGACTTAGGGTCTAATGACATATAAAACTAAGGCGCTTGAAGCAGTCCATAAGTTGTAGGATGAATAACCCAATGTAGTAGATCATGATGGTGTCATAAGGCACGAGGAGAGCTCACATCCGCTATTTTGGTAGCTCCAACGGAATGGAAGGGGAAGCACGCAGCTTCTTGAGACGTTAAAGGTGCTCCTGGTAGTCCTCTGTAGTGGTTTAGCTTCGGGCTACGATTACAGTGGTTGGGTCTGCGCGGTACTACCAAGTGGGTGGGCCTTGACTGCACAATTAAGGGGCAGTCAGAATGTTGTACGCGGTAGCATTAAGGGTGGTTCGACGATTGCCTCTGGCGGAGGTGGAGGGTCAAGACCAAACGATAGCAAGATCATCGGACGCCTGTCACCAGCAGCCTAAGGAATGCGAAAATACAAGAGCTAACCCCTAGAGATCGTTAACCTTTGCTATCAAGGGACGGGTGCGGGGTGACCCCACATGGATGTTTAGATTGTTTGCTTGTTAGGGGTGGTCGCTTAGCTCGTATGGTCTTTACTAGTTGAGGAAGGGGCTGAGGTGGGGCCATAGCTACCATAGAAAACCAGACCCGAGGGATGTCTGTACGTTGGACACTCTTAGAGGCGAGCCCGTATAGATATAGAAAAGCTCCCGTTCGAGTTCCGCGTTTTCTGGTGTAGCCCTGTCACGAAACTTGGGTGCACAAGTAGAGGTTATGTGCAGTAGAAACATCGAGTACGATTGATGACATGTACGTGGGAAAGTCTAGGTACAACCATGTATGCTCTGAGTGGTGTATCGTAGACTAGAGCGCATTATTCGGTGATGGAACCAAATTCGATCGAATAGTTCGAGGATAGCAGTCAGTACGCTTACGTAGCATAGCGATGGTGGTTCTATGCGGACGTAGAGTTGTACGTTACTATGGCATAGGATGAGGGACTGCGTATATTACTGTGGCGATACGGAGAAGACCGTGCGAGTGGGGTATCACGGGGTGTACCTCAATTTGGGGGTATCTACATATACACTATATTTGGTTAATCTACTAGGGGGTAGATGGGTGTGACGTGTGTGTAAGCTTTGAGCGCTAATAACACGTATAACCTTACAAATAAGAAAGTGTAATTGAATGGTATATGTAGGATTATTCAAGAAGTGTAGTTTAAATTCATTCACACAGAACTTATGTTCTGACCCCCTCCTCATAACATTCGCAGGTTAGACAGAGACTTATAGATTTAGGAATACTGATTTAGCAGTATTGTGATTAAGGTAAAGCTATGTTTTAAATATATTATATTTTACTCCTTCCGCTGTGAGGTGTTTTCCGAACTCTGACATATCTCTTTTCTCTATCTTTTTCTACAGGATACCAGAGCAACCAACTCGGGTTTCGGTGGATTTGATTTTTTTGATCCGTCGGAATCTGGGTTGTCACACAACACCTCTAAACTCATATTTTGAACCCCTCAAGGTATGCTCCACATAAAGATTTTGAATCCCTAGATATCACATCTAGGAATTTGAATCCAATCGCCTCCAATCCCTTGATTTCGACTCCCAAATTCTTCATATCAAAGCTTTCGAGCCCCTGATTTTGCATCAGGGAAATTCAAATCTCTCCAGCTGCACCCCGCTAATTTCGAATCCCTCCACAATACATCCATCCACTTCGCATCCTCTTTGCTCAAAACCCCCTCAATGTATCCCTTGGGATACAAAACTATCGTGTCCCCTGGGGTATGAATTGCGTATCCCTAGTGATATGAAATTCGTATCCCCTAGGGGGGATATGAAATTATCCTGAGCATTGTAGAGGGATGCGATTTTCAGGAAGTTTCCCTCCAATGGTATGAAATTCTGTTATATGGTCCTTAAATCTCACTTATTCCCACTTAACCCGTTACCTATAAATCCCCCTTGCACATTCTTCACAAGGGTTGGATTTTGATTGATTTGACAACTCTATAAGCTCCTAGGACACCGTTAATGGCAACATAGCTCTTGAGGAAGAAGAATACTACATACTTTTTTCCCAAGATTTGGCATATGAAAACTCTGACTCCCAAATACTTAGAACAAATTTTAATCAAGTGTCATGATGATGTTCAATGCTTGTAGCTCTCATTTGTGGATAAAGATCGACAAAAGCCTTCAAAGTGGACGTATGCTCCTCAAGACCAAATCACTATAAATCTCTGTGTTATTTCTGAATTCCACACTTTAATTTTCGTACGCGAAAAAATAATTCTCGAGTGAAGAGAGTCTTTGAATGTGAAGACCATTTTTTCCCTCAACACACTTCACGAAGGCCAATATGTAGTTTCTCAAGCTTTCTTACACCGCTTCACATCCCTATTTGGGAGGAAGTCTCACAAGCATTTCAACTCACCCGACATTGATTGCTTACCCATTCCTTTCCTTAACTCCAACATTTCCAATGAGATACACAAAGAAGTAATGGACGAAATACAAATAAAAATTGCCCACCTCAATATCCCAAAGAGTAGCTTCGGAGGATCGAGTGGTTTAACTCTTATTATTTTTTAAATCATGCTAGGATAACATAAAGACGGAATTCCTTAAAGCAACCAGGATTTTTTTTCCAGAATCAACAGGATGCTTACTGGAATCAACTCCACTATTATCTGTCTTTCAAAATGTAAATGCCCAAGCTTTATAAAACATTATAAACCTATTGGTTGTTGCAATACAATTCACAAACGTATCTCCAAGATTATCTCATGCATGCTAAAGCGTGTTCTTCCTGTTCTTATCCGCACCAACTAGAGTGTTTTCTTCTTGATTGGATTATCTTTGACGACATCTTTATATTCCATGAACTTCTCTGAGCCTATGAAAGCAATAGAAAAAGCCGCAGGTGTCATATGGAACTTGATCCCAATAAAGCGTATGACTACATTAGCTGGCATGCTATTTTGTTCGCCATTAGAAAAATGAACTTTCGAGAGGATTTCATTACATGGATTGATGTTTGCATCTCAACTACAAAATGCTCCATTAAAATTAATGAAGGCTTCACTGGCTACTTTAATGGAATCAGTGGTATTCGTCAGGGGACTCCCTAAGCTCTTACATATTCCCACTTGTTATTGCAATGTTAAATAATCTCCTAAACAAAAGGTTCTCCTCTAATCTGATCAATTTCTCCCAAAATTTCACAACTTCAACATCGCATTCCTATTTTTTGCTAATGACTTAATGATAATTACAAAACCAAATTCTATATCTCTAGAGAGCCTACTCCCAACCTTGAATGATTTCTATTCTCGAATTGGCTTGTACCTCAAGTAGCAAGTCCACTATTATTATCTTCGAACTTAGTGAAAGCTGTAAAACTCAACTAGCAGTGGATTGTAATATTCTACTTGAGTAGCATGACTCTGTCTACTTAGGGATCCTCTTACCTTTACCAAAGTTCAAATCAGTCCCTATATGCAACTTTACAAAAAATAATCTTCAAGGTAAATAGGATGCTCGCCCAAGCTAGTATAATGACTATTACCATTTCCATCCCCTTCCCAATCAAGTTTACTATACCCGCTGTTAGACCA
This sequence comes from Allium sativum, assembly GCA_030737875.1. NCBI lineage: Eukaryota > Viridiplantae > Streptophyta > Magnoliopsida > Asparagales > Amaryllidaceae > Allium > Allium sativum. The sequence continues at coordinate 36,158 of JASFAX010004217.1, forward strand.
AAATTTGGTACTAACACCCAAATGAAGTGTGAAGTACTCTCATTCACATATCACAGAATGCAGAAAACAGTAAATAACAGGAGTCACTTGAAGTTTTTATTGTGGTTCGGCTCGAACCAAGCCTACGTCCACTTTATCTCTTCTTAAATCCTAAGAAGTTACAAGTACAGTTCGCTCGTATCTATACATGATGTCCTCATGTTTACAATGAATAGAAATGAGGAAGGTGAAGATTATACACAAAATCCTCGTGTTGTAATGTAGAATTTGGCATCTATCTTATGCAATAGCCTTGCGAGGAAATAATGTTGGAAGCCGTGAGGAGTTAGTGCCCAAAGATCTCTTCATTTGCCTTCTAGTGGTGTATTTATAGCAATTTTCTGGGTCCGAGTCAGATGCCACATGGCATGCATCCCAAGACTCTCGAAATGAAGTGGAGAACATGGAGAAAGCCTCTCCAGATCGTGCTATGACAGGAGGAAGTTGATCCGGATAAGTAGGAGGCGGATATGCCACGAGAATCGGTCAAATTTGCAGTGCAGGAATTGCTCCTAAGCGGGTCGGATCGTTCTCAATGATCCGAACCGGATCCCTCACTCCAAAGCTGGTGTGCACTTCTGTGCAGATGTCCAAAGTGTGTCGGGTCTTCCTACCCCGATCCAGACCGAAGGTGCTCACTTCAGATGCCCAAGTGCCAAGCTGGTTCGCCACAAGCTACCGGTTCGGGTCCTGGCCTACTCGATTCGCTACATCCGAACTGACCCAAAAGGGTGAAGTCAATTCCCAAAATCCAAGTTTCCAGTTCTTTCAGTTCTGCATGTGTTCACAGAAATGGACGTAACTTCCAAACCGTAAGGCCGTTCGGGCCAAATGAAAGCTCTACCTGAAGCTAATTCAGAGGGCTACAAAAATTACCATGCCAAGCACTGTAATTGACATTTTCAACCCCAAAAGAGGTTATATATTAGGTGTTCCAGACCAATTTATGTTTGTGCTGCGACTTCAACCAAATAACATCATGTCTTCTGATGATGTTCCTAATACTTGAACGTATTATTGACCATAGATTTCAAGTGTGACAGCTTTGACTAAAAAGCATGTCAACATTTTGCCCCTCATAACATATCTTGTTGTTTGAAGGAAGATGTGTTCTGGATAATCCAAGAAATCTAAGGCTACACCGAACCTGCTAGTTGCAAATATGATTCATACTTGCAAAGAATAAGAACCAAAATGATGTGTCAAATCCTGACAGCTTTGCTTAACCTTTTCGAGCATAAACCATGCTTGGGAATTCTGTTGAGCATCATACTCGAGGGACGTTTGAATCATCCTGCCAAGACCTGGCGAGGGACCTAACCTTCCAGGCATAAGCCATACCGGTAAGTTCAAACTGAGTATAAGCCATACACGAGTTTATTGAATTCCTTTATAGATCCTGACGAGACCATTCGCCGTTCTCAAGTATAATCCATATTTGGGAATCCAACGCCATTGTGGACCAATTGGTACTAAGCAAGATACTAAAAACTTTTGTTCAAAATTCATGAATTTATCTAAAATATCTACCTTGGATTAATCCTTTATTAACCCTCACCTTGACAATTAATCCATAATCCGTGCTTACTACCTAGGATTTGCCTAGTGATTTTTACATGCAGCTTCATTTTCTACAATACACTCAATTGCCTTGACATTGAACTTTGAATATCGTAATTATGTGAATTTTTTAATGATTGTGTTTCGAATACAAATTCAATATCATTACCACAAAATCTAATAAATATCACATCATTAATTTTCAATTATTTATGGTAGCTATAATATAATACATCCTTATACGATAGACATAAAAGATGTGGTAGTCAGATGTACTTATCGAGAATTATGTCCCAAAATTATATAATTTGGATAAACAAATGATAGGATATGTCAAAGAGATCATGAGTAGGGCTTCAAAATTTTTGGTTTAAAGTTTGGTAAATGGAAATATTGGGAGAAAAAGAAAGCGTCAGCAGATGGGAAAGGCACATTTCGAAATGACAAGTGCGCAAAATCTATAGTGGTGATTTTCTTTTTTGAAACGCATTCTTAAAGTTAGCACGTATGTAGTTTTGTACATGTGCAATTTGGAATTGCATATATATATATATATATATATATATATATATATATATATATATATATATATATATATGTATGTATGTATGTATGTATGTATGTATGCTTGGAATTGAAGAATTTTTGGATTATATGCAAGAATTTTTACTGTATTAAGAGATTGATTTGGTGATTATTTTACAAACTGCTGTGTTATTTTGCTATCTGGATCTTGGACTGGTTTTCGAAAGGAATGGTAGGATTTTGGAGTTTCTGAGTTTTATCACTGGCGATGGGGTTAAAGAAGATGACTACTGAATGTCAAGGGCGGAGGCAATGTTGTGTGGGTTATGTGCCATGAGTTTTTAAGTTGATTAAACTAGTTTGAGAAATCGACTCTATTGCACGCAATATGATTTGCAATAGTTTGTGGTTCAGGTGTACTGAATGGAGCTTTTTGCTCTGGTGTTGTGAGTTAAAAGAGGGGATGGCCTCATCATGGGTCGATTTATCTTAAGTTTGATTTAGAGTTACTTGTATTTTCGTGTTTTTCCTTATTGTGGTAACGGCTAGTATGCTAACCTGTCTATTGTACTATTTTTTCTTATAATAAAGTGAACCAATTTTTTTTAAAAAAGTATGTATGTATGTATGTATTTATACTAAAAATAAGTAAAATCTTTATTAGGCAAACACAGGTAGAAGTTTTGATTACAACATGACCAAAGACCATGTGTTCAGACACAATCGGCCACAACTGACTTAAATTATTTATAACTACGAATTACTATTCAACAACTCGAACTCCAGATACAACGAAGTCATCGCAAACTTCAGAACAACGAATACATCTTCTTCTCTAAACACAAAACTGAAAGTCGTGGAGGCTCAAAGGTTTGAGTAATCGTTCCAAGAATTCCACTCCATGCCTCCAACAAATCCAAATCTTGGGACTCATCATGTGTGGATTCAAAGCTATCAGTAGGAACATATTTCTTTATTCTCCTTTCACTCAAATTAATTTCAGTTATGGATAATTTACTTATTGTTATCGTGTTCTTTACCATCTTCTTGAAAATCCTGATGTTTCTCTCTCTCCAAAGGCACTAGCAGCAGATACGATGGCGATGTTATTCAATTTGGATACTAGATCTTTATGTTGACAATCCCTGGCCAAGCACACAAAGATTTCTTTAAGCTTATTTTTGTGAATTGTCAGATTGCAAGCATCTGTACAATTTTAAACATTTTTTTTGTTTGATCACATGAGAAAATTTGGTGATCATCATTTTCCTCAGTCATATTACACAAAACACACGTCTTCTCATCATTAGTTCCGCATTTAGATAGTTTGCCCGAAGTTGGTAGGCAATCCAACAAAGCTATGTATAATATAAATGAAGTATTAAGGCAAATTGACTTGTCCCAAACAGTTGCGCTCCAATCCACTCTTTCGCATCTCATACAAATAGAATTCAATGTTGATTTTATTGGAAAATTCACCACTTGAATGATTCCATGTCCAAATGTCTTTGTCTCTGCCTAAAAATAGTGTTATAGCCTCAATATTCTATTTTAACTCTCTACTGCATGGTAGACGATCACATTTCCAAAAATGGTTTTCTATAGTTGAATTTACATTTTTTCTCCAATGCCCCATAAGCTAAAAAAGTGTCTCAATTTACAATATCAACCAATGATTTATAAAGAATCTATGGATCTTTCCATAGGTTAGTTTCTTTGCCATTTGCAAATTCTCTAGTATAATTTTATCCAATTTATCCCTCATTTTCAATATTGCTT
>JASFAX010004218.1:0-10000 GCA_030737875.1 Allium sativum
GTATAGGTTTTGCCATATTTTATCATCTCATAAATATGAATCAGAAATATATAAAAAGATATGGAGATATCCATTTTATGTTAAAACAAATCTTTTATTTTTACATAACCCCTCTTTGAGAAATTTTAGAAAGATTATCCTTGTCTCTGTTTATGTCTCGGATTGGAACAAATCACTATGATTCGTCCGCGCCTACGGATCAGTCGACATTTTTCACAAATTTTACGAACAGAAGCCCTTATTTTCATATTTCTTACTCCTTACTTTAATTTTGAATCTATTCCTTGGAAGAAAATAAGTTTCTTGTTTTTTTTTCTTCAAATTGTATCTTTGATGAAAGGGATTTTTTCAAAAAGAATCTATCGAATCGTTCGAATCTTTGTTCCGAAGTCTATAAATTATACGTCCCCTGATAGCCTTATTTCTATTTTGATTCTATCCCCCGGCAGTGTTTGTATCAAACTGCGTCGGACCTTCCCCGAAATATAACCTAGAATTAGATCTTCATTATATAAAATATAAACGGATTCGGAGAGCATACCATTGGGAAATGATTCAGAAATTAAACCTTCATGAATCATTTTTTTTTCATTCAGAAAACCTTTTTGAAGTATCAACTAATGGAAGAAGAGTTATATAACTCACCTTTACTCCCTATTTCACAAATAGGAAGTTAGAGATAAAATTAGGATACCAGAGGGGGATCACCATATATAACACAAAATTTCTCCCCCAATTTTTTCTAGTCTAGCTTCTCGATCTGTCATTATGCCTCGAGAAGTGGAAAGAATTACAATTCCCATTCCACCTAAAATCTTAGGAATTCTTTTATAGTTGGAATAAATTCGTAGACCGGGTCGACTGATACGTTTTAAAATCGTTTTATATATTCCTTTCCTAGTTCTTTTATGACGCAAGGTTGAAACCAAGAAATTTTTATTACTTTCCTGATGTTTCCGAACATTTTCAATAAAACCCTCTCGTAGGAGTATTTTAACAATGTTTTCGGTGATATTTGTGGATACTATTCGAACTGTTCCATTTTTACTCATGTTAGCATTTCTTATAGAAGTTATTATATCAGCAATAGCGTCTCTGCCCATGACAAATTTTAATTATTGGTGCTTCTAATTTTGATATAATCAACATGTTTTTTTATTTGAATACTTCAAAGTATTCATTATTTTATTTAATTAAATTTGAAATTTTTTATTAAATTTATTATTAAATTTAGTAATTTTAGTAAAAGTATATGCGTGAGACACAATCTATTAATTGGGTTTATTTCAGATATCCTACTAGAACAATATCCTAATTTGATCTATGACTATGAGTCTTTATAATACCTCGGGAGCTAATGAAACTATTTTAGTAAAATTCAACTGTCTCAATTCCCGAGCAATCGCGCCAAAAACTCGAGTTCCTTTTGGATTTCCTTCTTGATCAATGACAACCGCTGCATTGTCATCATATCGTATTATCATACCGTTGTCACGTTTGAGCTCTTTACATGTACGTACAATTACGGCTCTTATTACTTCTGATCTTTCTAGAGGCATATTGGGCACTGCTTCTTTAATTACAGCAACAATAACGTCACCAATATGAGCATATCTATGATTACCGGCTCCTATGATTCGAATACACATTAATTCTCGAGCTCCACTGTTATCTGCTACATTCAAAAGGGTCTGAGGTTGAATCATATCATTTTTATTTGAATTTATTATTTCAATGCAAAGAAGGAGGAAAAAGAAGAAATAGTATTTGTCTAGAAATAAAGAAACTCGTGGTTGTTTTTTCATCCCTTTTTCATATTTAGTTCTACATCCCTATCCTGAAATAACAAATTGAGTTTTTATAGGCATTTTGCACGCAGCTATTGAAATTGCTGCTCTGGCTACAGTTTCTGAGACTCCGCCCATTTCGTAAAGTATTCGACCGGGTTTAACAACAGATACCCAATATTCGGGAGACCCCTTTCCCGACCCCATACGTGTTTCTGCGGGCCTTACTGTAATAGGTTTATCGGGAAATACACGTACCCATATTTTTCCACCACGACGTGCATATCGTGTCATTGCTCTTCGCCCTGCTTCTATTTGTCTAGCGGTAATCCAAGCGGGTTCAAGTGCCTGAAGAGCATATCTGCCGAAGCAAATATGATTACCCCGGCAAGATATTCCTTTCATTCTTCCTCTATGTTGCTTACGAAATCTGGTTCTTTTGGGGTTATAATTGATGGTTTTTTCCCACCTCTACTACAGAACCGGACATGAGAGTTTCTTCTCATCCAGCTCCTCACGAATGAAAGGATTCGATAATATTACAGATGCGCATGTATTTAATAACTAATACATTAAACTAAGTAATGGGATTTATTGATATTATATTTCATTTATTAGATAAGAAGTTGTATATACGGTTAGATTTGTCTATTTATAGATATAGATAATGTTTCTTTTTTATACTGGATCCTTATTTTTTTTTATTTTCTTTTAATAAATTATTGAATCAAGACAATATTGGAATCCAATAAATAAGAAATAAGGGTTTCGCGGGCGAATATTGACTCTTTCGTTTTCCTGCTTTATTCGTAGGATCAATCCACAACCTCTCCGAGTAAAAAAAAATCGTTCTTGGTTCATTCCGCCATCCCGCCTGCTCAATCATTTGGATTCTTTTAAATAGAATCTTATATAGTCACAGGTTTCGTCGTTCCTATAGCTTCTCCATTAATGATTAGGCCTGAACTCTGCAATGGAGCTCTCAACAAAATCTGTTTTCGAGTCAATCTCCTCAGTTTCTATTAACCGGAAGCTCTTTATTATTTATATATCATTTATTATTTATATATCAATCGATACAATATTAAACAATAAATATTAAAACAATATAAAATTAATGCTTTATTACATTGCCTTTTATTTATATGAGGTAATTCATAGACCATACATATTGGAATTATATATCATTGATATTTTTGTTCTCTCTTTCTATCACCTTTCCATTTATCCGCATCCCTTTATATATTTTTTTTTCAAATCCACAATCATATTTTTTTGTTATGGAACAATTCCAGTTGTTACAACTATATGATTGATCCAGTCATATAGTGACTGTTTTTGGGATCTCGACAATATGAAACAATAAGTTAGTTATTAGTTTTTGATTTATTTATTATAGTAGTTGTAATTATTTAATTAATATTAGGGATCAGTCTTTTTTTGATTCTACTAAAAACTCTAAAGAAAAACTAACGAGTCACACACTAAGCATAGCAATTATAAAAAAAAAAGATTAATTTCTTTTTGATTCAACCTTATAGAATTCGAATTATTTTATTTTTTTTAACAGAAAAACAGAAAAAGTGTCTAGTTTTTTGTTCTATATATCAGTATATTACTGGATAGAATGACAAAATAAATAAAGGTCTATTATTCTTCATCCACAAATATCCAAATTTTGAGGCCTAGTACTCCATGGATAGTTTGAATTGTATAGGAACAATGATCAATTTTAGCGCGAATTGTTTGTAGAGGAACCCTACCTTCTCTGATCCATTCGACACGTGCAATTTCTTTTCCGTCAATACGTCCTGCAATTTGTATTTGAATTCCTTTTGTATCTGTTTGTTCAGTTAATTCAATAGCTCTTTTCATTGCCTTTCGAAATGAAACTCTATTTCTTAATTGAGAAGCCATATATTCTGCAAGAATATTGGAGTCTCCATAAGGTTTTTCTATTCGTGTGATAGCAATGTTGATTCTTCGGTTCACAGAACGAAATTCTTTTTGTACATTCATCTGTAATTCTTCGATTCCTCGTGTTCGGCCCTCTATTAATAAATTTGGGAATCCAATATGGATTATAACCTGAATTAAATCAATTCTTTTTTTAATTTCTATACGCGAAATTCCAATTCCTTCGAAACCAGAGGATATTCTTTTATTTTTTTGTACATAGTTCTTTATACAATTTCGTATTTTATCATCTTCTTGTAGACCTACAGAAAAATTTTTTGGTTGTGCGAACCAAAAAGAATGATGATTTTGGTTTGTACCAAGTCTGAAACCAAGCGGATTTATTTTTTGTCCCATATTTTTTATTATATTATCTTTCCATCTATTTTTTTCTAAATATGAATCTAAATATTAAATTCATCGAAAGATAATTTTGATTTATCTTTTAATACAATTGTTATATGACAAGTCGGCCTTTTTATCGGATAACTACGTCCTCGAGCTCTAGGTCTTAATTTTTTCACAAAAGAACCTCCATTGACTTCGGCTTTACTAATGAATAAATCGGTTTCCTTCAAACCCATATTATGACTAGCGTTTGCTGCTGCGGAATAAACCAATTTTAAAATGGGGTAGGATGCTCGATAAGGCATAAGTTCCAATATCATAAGTGTTTCTTCATAAGAACGCCCGCGAATCTGATCAATTACCCTTTGCGCTTTGAAAACAGACATACATATATGTTGAGCTAAAACTTTTACTTCTCCACTCGAATTTGAGTTCTTTTTCTTTATCATAAGGTTATCTCCCGCCAATGAATGATAAGTATCTATTTTTTTCCAAATTAACGACGAGATTTATTATCGTTTCTCGCATGTCTCGCGAAAGTCAGAGTCGGCGCGAATTCTCCCAATTTGTGACCTACCATACGATCTGTTATATAAATAGGTAAATGTTCCTTTCCATTATGAATAGCGATTGTATGGCCAATCATTTTGGGTATAATGGTAGATGCCCGAGACCAAGTTACTATTATTTCTTTCTCCTCCCTCATGTTGAGTTTTTCAATTTTTCTTGATAAATGATTAGCTACAAAAGGGTTTTTTTTTAGTGAACGTGCCACAGCTGATTACTTCTTTTTTTACATTTTAAAGATTGGCATTCTATGTCCAATAGAATATCTCGATCTAAGTATGAAGGTAAGAATAAATACAATAATGATGAATGGAAAAAAGAGAAAATCCTTTAGCTAGATAAGGGGCGGATGTAGCCAAGTGGATCAAGGCAGTGGATTGTGAATCCACCACGCGCGGGTTCAATTCCCGTCGTTCGCCCATCACATTATTTCAAATTCAAAAAATTCTATTTTCAATATTCCTATTTACGGCGACGAAGAATAAAACTATCACTATATTTTTTCCTTTTCCGACTTCTTCTTCCAAGCGCAGGATAACCCCAAGGAGTTGTGGGTTTTTTTCTACCAATTGGGGCTTTCCCTTCCCCACCTCCATGGGGATGGTCTACAGGGTTCATAACTACTCCTCTTACTACAGGACGCTTACCTATCCAACACTTCGATCCGGCTCTACCCAAACTTTGTTGATTCACCCCAACATTACCCACTTGTCCGACTGTTGCTAAGCAGTTTTTGGATATCAAACGGACCTCCCCGGATGGTAATCTTAATGTGGCTGATTTACCCTCTTTTGCGATCAGTTTCGCTACAGCGCCCGCCGCCCTAGCTAATTGTCCACCCTTTCCAAGCATGATTTCTATGTTATGTATGGCCGTGCCTAAGGGCATATCGGTTGAAGTAGATTCTTCTTTTAAAAACCCCTTCCCAAACTGTACAAGCTTCTTCCAAAGCATACGGCTTTCTAGATGTATATGATGATATCTAGACAGATGGATCTTTATCTTATATGAATCGTATGATGAAGTACCACATGAGTGGATATATAGGAATCCAAATCTGCCGAATCACTCATGTATGATCTTCTACATCCTAGGTCTCCCCGTTCCATCATCTGGCTTATGTTCTTCATGTAGCATTCAGACCGAATGACTCTATGAAACTACGTCGATACTTCCACATATTACGGGTAACGTAGGAGACATCTCTATTTTTCCCCGGGGGGATCTTTATAATTACCACTGCTTAGCTTTCAATTCGCCTCTGACCATCAAATTAAATGTGAATAACCCGTCCTCCTCTCTTTGAAACAAGGGGCGCTTCCGGTTCTGTGCGTGCTTCAAACAATTTTGTCTTCTCCATATTACCATATCTCTAGAGTCAATAATTTTCTATGAGGAACTACTGAACTCAATCACTTGCTGCCGTTACTCAACAGTTTTCTGTTGAGGTCTATCCCATAGAGGTACTCAAATTGGATCAGTGATTGATTTCTAGGTTTCATCGTAAACCTAATTGGTTACTTCCAATTACGTAAATCAATAGTTCAAACCGCACTCAAAGGTAGGGCATTTCCCATTGATATAGGGACTTCTGTACCAGAAATAATGGTATCTCCAATTATAGTCCCTCTGGGGTGTAAAATATATCTTTTCTCGCCATCCCCATAATGTATGAGACAAATGTATGCATTTCGATTAGGGTCATATTCTATGGTTACGATTCTACCAGATATGTCTTTTTCATTCCGTCGAAAATCGATTTTACGGTATAGACGCTTATGACCTCCCCCTCTATGTCTTGCGGTAATGATTCCTCTGGCATTACGACCTTTACCACAATGATGCTGTCCACAGATCAAATTATTTCGTGGATTGGATTTCATTTTTCTGTCTATGGCTCTATTACGTGTGCTCGGGGTAGAAGTTTTGTATAAATGTATCGCCGTGTTATTAAGTATTTTGCTTTAAGTTCTTTTCTCTATAAGAGGTGGAATAGAATAACCCGGTTGAAGCGTAATGATCATACGTCTGTAATGCATTGTATGTCCCATAATAGGCCCTATTCTTCTACCCTTTCCTGGGAGTCGATGACTATTCATAGCTATTACCTTGACACCAAAGAAGAGTTCGACCCAATGCTTTATTTCTGTCCTAGTTGATCCTGATTCGACATTAGAAGTATATTGATTGTTCCCCAATAACCGAATACTTTTTTCTGTAAATACTGCATATTTGATTCCATCCATAACTCCATTTTCTTCCCTATGAGTTCCAGTATCGATAAGAATTCTAGTTCTTACTGTTCATATGGTATGGTATGAATATACCATACCAATTCGTTATGTATGGATGCTGAGATTCCATTGATACAGAGCCAATTCCAATAGACTTATTGAACGTTCCCATTGGCGTGCATCCAGCAGGAATTGAACCTACGAATTTGCCAATTATGAGTTGGGCGCTTTAACCATTCAGCCATGGATGCTTAACAGGGCTCATTGTACATCGTGAATAACCAAATTCCAATTGAAATGAAATCTTTAGGAGGAATCAATGAAAATCTTTAGGAGGAATCAATGAAACGATATCAATTCAAATCCTGGATCTTCGAATTGAGAGAGATATTGAGTGAGATCAAGAATTCTCACTATTTCTTAGATTCATGGATCAAATTCGATTCAGTGGGATCTTTCACTCACATTTTTTTCCACCAAGAACGTTTTATGAAACTCTCTGACCCCCGAATTTGGAGTATCCTACTTTCACGTGATTCACAGGGTTCAACAAGCAATCGATATTTCACGATCAAAGGTGTAGTACTGCTTGTAGTAGTGGTCCTTATATCTCGTATTACCAATCGAAAGATGGTCGAAAGAAAAAATCTCTATTTGATGGAGCTTCTTCCTATACCTATGAATTCCATTGGACCCAGAAATGAGACATTGGAAGAATCTTTTTGGTCTTCCAATATCAATAGATTGATTGTTTCGCTCCTGTATCTTCCAAAAGAGAAAAAGATTTCTGAGAGTTGTTTCATGGATCCGCAAGAGAGTACTTGGGTTCTCCCAATAAATAAAAAGTGTATCATGCCTGAATCGAACCGGGGTTCGCAGTGGTGGAGGAACCGGATCGGAAAAAAGAGGGATTCTAGTTGTAAGATAGCTAATGAAACCGTAGCTGGAATTGAGATCTCATTCAAAGAGAAAGATAGCAAATATCTGGAGTTTCTTTTTTTATCCTATACGGATGATCCGATCCGCAAGGACCATGATTGGGAATTGTTTGATCGTCTTTCTCCGAGGAAGAAGCGAAACATAATCAACTTGAATTCGGGACAGCTATTCGAAATCTTAGGGAAAGACTTGATTTGTTATCTCATGTCTGCTTTTCGTGAAAAAAGACCAATTGAAGGGGAGGGTTTCTTCAAACAACAAGGAGCTGAGGCAACTATTCAATCAAATGATATTGAGCACGTTTCCCATCTCTTCTCGAGAAACAAGTGGGGTATTTCTTTGCAAAATTGTGCTCAATTTCATATGTGGCAATTCCGCCAAGATCTCTTCGTTAGTTGGGGGAAGAATCAGCACGAATCGGATTTTTTGAGGAACGTATCGAGAGAGAATTGGATTTGGTTAGACAATGTGTGGTTGGTAAACAAGGATTGGTTTTTTAGCAGGGTACGGAATGTATTGTCAAATATTCAATATGATTCCACAAGATCTATTTTCGTTCAAGTAACGGATTCTAGCCAATCGAAAGGATCCTCTGATCAATCCAGAGATCATTTCGATTCCATTAGAAATGAGGATTCAGAATATCACACATTGATCGATCAAACAGAGATTCAGCAACTAAAAGAAAGATCGATTCTTTGGGATCCTTCCTTTCTTCAAACGGAACGAACAGAGATAGAATCAGATCGATTCCCGAAATGCCTTTTTGGATCTTCCTCAATGTCCCGGCTATTCACGAAACGTGAGAAGCAGATGAATAATCATCTGCTTCCGAAAGAAATCGAAGAATTTCTTGGGAATCCTACAAGATCAATTCGTTCTTTTTTCTCTGACAGATGGTCAGAACTTCATCTGGGTTCGAATCCTACTGAGAGGTCCACTAGAGATCAGAAATTTTTGAAGAAAAAACAAGATGTTTCTTTTATCCCTTCCAGGCGATCGGAAAATAAAGAAATGGTTGATATATTCAAGATAATTACGTATTTACAAAATACCGTCTCAATTCATCCTATTTCATCAGATCCGGGATGTGATATGGTTCCGAAGGATGAACCAGATATGGACCGTTCCAATAAGATTTCATTCTTGAAAAAAAATCCATTTTTGGATTTATTTCATCTATTCCATAACCGGAACAAAGGGGGATACACGTTACACCACGATTTTGAATCAGAAGAGAGATTTCAAGAAATGGCAGATCTATTCACTCTATCAATAACCGAGCCGGATCTGGTGTATCATAGGGGATTTGCCTTTTCTATTGATTCCTACGGGTTGGATCAAAAAAAATTCTTGAATGAGGTATTCAACTCCAGAGATGAATCGAAAAAGAAATCTTTATTGGTTCTACCTCCTCTTTTTTATGAGGAGAATGAATCTTTTTATCGAAGGATCAGAAAAAAATTGGTCCGGATCCACTGCGGGAATGATTTGGAAGATCCAAAACTAAAAACAGCGGTATTTGCTAGCAACAACATCATGGAGGCAGTCAATCAATATAGATTGATCCGAAATCTGATTCAAATCCAATATAGCATCTATGGGTACATAAGAAATGTATCGAATCGATTCTTTTTAATGAATAGATCCAATCGCAACTTCGAATATGGAATTCAAAGGGATCAAATAGGAAATGATACTCTGAATCATATAACTATAATGAAATATACGATCAACCAACATTTATTGAATTTGAAAGAGACTCAGAAGAAATGGTTTGATCCTCTTATTTCTCGAACCGAGAGATCCATGAATCGGGATCCTGATGCATATAGATACAAATGGTCCAATGGGAGCAAGAATTTACAGGAACATTTGGAACATTTCGTTTCTGAACAGAAGAACCGTTTTCAAGTAGTGTTCGATCGATTACGTATGAGTCAATATTCGATTGATTGGTCCGAGGCTATCGACAAACAAGATTTGTCTAAGTCACTTCGTTTCTTTTTGTCCAAGTCACTTCTCTTTTTGTCCAAGTCACTTCCCTTTTTGTCCAAATCACTTCCCTTTTTCTTTGTGAGTATCGGGAATACCCCCATTCATAGGTCCGAGATCCACATCTATGAATTGAAAAGTCCGAATGATCAACCCTGCAATCAGTTGTTAGAA
>JASFAX010004218.1:12500-15000 GCA_030737875.1 Allium sativum
TATTAGAGAACTATCTCTCCAGGGATTGTGAAAGATGTTCCACTAGAAATATTCTTGTTATTGCTTCGACTCATATTCCCCAAAAAGTGGATCCCGCTCTAATAGCTCCGAATAAATTAAATACATGCATTAAGATACGAAGGCTTCTTATTCCACAACAACGAAAGCACTTTTTCATTCTTTCATATACTAGGGGATTTCACTTGGAAAAGAAAATGTTCCATACTAACGGATTCGGGTCCATAACCATGGGTTCTAATGCACGAGATCTTGTAGCACTTATCAATGAGGCCCTATCAATTAGTATTACACAGAAGAAATCAATTATAGAAACTAATACAATTAGATCCGCTCTTCATAGACAAACTTGGGATTTGCGATCCCAGGTAAGATCGGTTCAGGATCATGGGGTCTTTTTCTATCAGATAGGAAGGGCTGTTGCACAAAATGTACTTCTAAGTAATTGCCCCATAGATCCTATATCTATCTATATGAAGAAGAAATCGTGTAAGGAAGGAGATTCCTATTTGTACAAATGGTACTTCAAACTTGGAACGAGCATGAAGAAATTAACGATACTTCTTTATCTTTTGAGTTGTTCTGCCGGATTGGTCGCTCAAGATCTTTGGTCTTCACCCGGACCCGGATCCGATGAAAAAAATAGGATCACTTCTTATGGATTCGTTGAGAATGCTTCTGATCTAGTTCGTGGCCTATTAGAAGTAGAAGGCGCTCTGGCGGGATCCTCACGGACAGAAAAGGATTGCAGTCAGTTTGATAATAATCGAGTGACATTACTTCTTCGGTCCGAACCAAGGAATCCGTTAGATATGATGCAAAATGGATCTTTTTCTATCGTTGATCAGAGATTTTTCTATGAAAAATACGAATCGGAGTTTGAAGAAGGGGAAGGAGCCCTCGACCCGCAACAGATAGAGGAGGATTTATTCAATCACATAGTTTGGGCTCCTAGAATATGGCGCCCTTGTGGCAATCTATTTGATTGTATCGAAAGGTCCACTGAATTGGGATTTCCCTATTGGGCCGGGTCATTTCGGGGCAAGCGGATCATTTATCATAAAAAGGATGAGCTTCAAGAGAATGATTCGGAGTTCTTGCAGAGTGGAACCATGCAGTACCAGACACGAGATAGATCGTCCAAAGAACAAGGCTTTTTTCGAATAAGCCAATTCATTTGGGACCCTGCAGATCCATTCTTTTTCCTATTCAAAGATCAGCCCTTTGTCTCTGTGTTTTCACGTCGAGAATTCTTTGCAGATGAAGAGATGTCAAAGGGGCTTATTACTTCCCAAACAAATTCTTCTACATCTATATCTAGACACTGGTTCATCAAGAATACGCAAGAAAAGCACTTCGAATTGTTGATTCATCACCAGAGATGGCTTAGAACCAATAGTTCATTATCTAATGGATCTTTCCGTTCTAATACTCCATCCGAGAGTTGTCAGTATTTATCAAATCTCTTCCTATCTAACGGAACGCTATTGGATCAAATGGAAAAGACATTGTGGAGAAAGAGATGGCTTTTCCCGGATGAAATGAAATATTTGATTCATGTAACAGGGGAAAGATTTCCCATTCCTTAGCCGTAAAGATATGTGGCCATGAAAAGGGGATTAAGTGGAACAGAATTGGCCGGGTGGTAGAGTCGTGGAAACACTTGTTTATTCCATATTTTGGACCTTAGCTCCATGGAGCAATATGCTACTGCTGAAGCATGGAAGAATTGAAATCTTAGATCAAAACACTATGTATGGATGATATGAACTGCCTAAACAAGAATTCTTGAACGGTGAACAACCAGAGCCTATTACTCACTACATCAAAGAATTTCCATTAATGAAACCATGGAAATCCGTCGGAAAAGAAAAAATACGCATGTCCGATGAAACGATTGTTGCTATCTGCTCCAATAACGAATCATTGGTTTAACTGAATAACTAAAGAAAATAGATAGACCTTTCTCTTCGTCTCAGGTCGATGGATCTTCTCAATTGGAAGATCTCCCATATGGATAATACATATTCCGGTTGACCGAGCCTAATTCGAATTGTTTTGTTCCGAAGCAAAGATATCCATGGAGGTGGTTCGTCCTATTTACGACCAAGAGGTACTGGATTCTCTTTCGGATAGGCCCTGAAAAGAGAAGGAAAGCTGGAATGCCAACAGGCGTCTGTCTATTCTCTAATTCACCCGACCCGATAGTACCCATTTTGGGAACGTCCAGTGCCAAAGTCACTGAATGGGTAAGTCGCCAATCCCTAAAATGTACTATGTAATGTACTTTATCCGCTGGGTTACGGGTACTGGTGGGTATTTTACTAGAGGTTTCTATCAATCTACCCCTGTGTGATTCCTGTTGAATCATATACTCGGGGGGTGGCGCGGGGCGGACGATTTCCAAACGGACTCCTCATTCATTAGATAGAGAAGATCACCAAGATTTCGTGATCTGCTGCCGAACCTGTTCCAATTCCAA
>JASFAX010004218.1:32500-40060 GCA_030737875.1 Allium sativum
AAGGCAAAAAAAAGAGAAAAAATATAACTTTTGTTTTTTAACAGTTTGGGGAAGAGAAGCAGAGCTACCTTTTGGGTCTCCCCGAAAACGACCTTCTTTCTTTGAACCCATTTTTAAAGAACTCGAAAAAAAAACGATAAAAGCGAAAAAGAAAATTTCACAAGTTATAAGAGTTTTCAAAGAAAGAGGAAATGGGGTTCTAAAAGTTTCAAAAAAAAAAACAAGATGGGTCATCAAAATAATTCTATTTCTGGACCTAATAATGAAAGAACTTGAAAAAGTAAAACCTATATTAAAATCTAGTAGGGCTAAAATATATGAATTGACTAAAAAAAAAAATGGAAGAAATTCTAATATAAATAATAAAATTCTTCGCGAATCAACGATTGCAATTCAATTCCCGAATTGCGGAAATGCAAATTATTCACTCATCGAAACAAAAATAAAAGATCTTGCTAATAAGACAATCACAATTAGGAATCAAATAAAAGGAATCACAAAAGACAAGAAAAAAATGGTTCTAACTTATTATAATAAAAGATCGGAATTACAGAAGGATATTTGGAAAATATTTAAAAGAAAAAATATCCGATTAATACGTAAATCGCATTATTTTATAAAATCCTTCATTGAAAAAATATACATGAATCTATTACTATGTATCATTAAGATTCCAAGTTTTAAATCAACAAACAAAATTTTAACTAAATACATTTATAATGATAAAACAAATCAAGAAAGAATTGAAAAGACAGATCAAAAAATAATGAATTTTATTTCGAAAATAAAAAGGTCGTTTTATAATATTTTTTATAATACTAATTTTAGTATTAGCAACAAAAATTATAATATTTATTGGGACTTATCTTCTTTGTCTCAAGCATATATATTTTACAAATTCTCGCAAAATCCGTTACTTAACAAATATGCTTTGAAATCTGTACTTCAATATCATAACACCTATCCTTTTCTTACAGATATAATAAAGAATTATTGTACAACACAAGGAATATTTGGTTCCAAACCAAAGCATAAGAAAATACATAAGTATAGAATGAATAAATGGAAAATGTGGTTAAGGAATCATTATCAATATAATTTATCTCAGACTAAGTGGTCTTATTTAGTACCAAAAAAATGGCAAAATAGGGCTAACCAATGTCGTATAATTCAAAAAAAAGACTCAACGAAATCGAATTTATATAAAAAAGAAAAAGATCAATTAATTCATTACATGAAAGAAAATTACTATGCAGTAAATTCATTGATGAGTCAAAAAGTCAAATTGAAAAAACATTTAGAATATGATATTTTATCATATAAATATATAAATTTTGGGGATAATAAAAACTCATATATTTATGAATCAACGTTACAATTACAAGAAGTGGAAAACAAAAAAATTTCATCTAATTTCAATACACTAAAACCCGAACCATTTTATGGATTGATAAGGATAGTTATTAATAATTATCTAGAAAAAAGATTTCTCGTTGATACAGACAAAAAAATGGATAGACTATTTTTCAATTATAAAATTCCCTATTTCTGTATTAGAAATAATATTGATATTGAGACCCGGGCCAATATGCCTATCAATACCAAGATTCATAACAATACTAAAAATCTAAATTATCAAAAATTAAAAAAAAATTCCTTTTTTGATTGGATGGGAATGAATCAAGAAAAATTTTATCGTATCATATCAAATCTAGAACCTTGGTTTTTCCCAGAATTTTTACTACTTTTTAATGCGTATAAAATAAAACCGTGGATCATACCTACCAAATTACTTATTTTTAATTTTCATTTTTATGAAAATATTAAAAGTAAAAAGATTAATGTAAAAAAAAAAATGAACAACAAGATCAGGGAAATCTTGTATTAGATTTACGAAAACAAAATGAAAAAGATGTTGAGACAGATTATACAGGAGAAAAAGATGCTGAGACAGATTATACAGGAGAAAAAGATGCTGAGACAGATTATACAGGAGCAGACATTAAAAAGGGTAGAAAAAAAAAACAATCTAAGAGCAAGAAAGAAGCAGAACTCAATTTCTTCTTGAAAAAATATTTTCTTTTTCAATTAAGATGGGATGATCCCTTGAATCAAAGAATGATCAATAATATAAAGGTATATTGTCTTCTACTTAGACTGATAGATCCAAAGGAAATAGCTATATCTTCAATTCAAAGAGGAGAAATGCGTCTAGATGTAATGTTGATTCAGAAAGATCTAACTCTTACAGAATTGGTAAAAAGAGGCATATTTATTGTTCAACCAATTCGTCTATCTATGAAAAGGGATGGAAAAGATATTATATATCAAACCATAGGTATTTCATTGGTTGATAAGACTAAACGCCAAACTGATGGAAAATACTTGATAAAAAAAGAATATGTTGATAAAAAAAAATTTCATGAATCTGTTGCACAACACAGCAATATACTTATGACTAAAAACAAAAATTATTATGATTTCCTTGTTCCCGAAAATATTCTATCCCCCAGACGTCGTAGAGAATTGAGAATTTTCATTTGTTTTAATTCTCAGAATTGTAATATTACGGGTAGAAATTCAATATTCTGTAATCAAAATAACATAAACAACTGTGGACAATTTTTGAACAAGGAAAAACATCTTAATACATATACAAAGAAATTCCTTAAATTCAAATTTTTTCTTTGGCCCAATTTTCGATTAGAAGATTTAGCTTGTATGAATCGTTATTTGTTTGATACCAATAATGGCAGTAATTTTAGTATATTAAGAATACATATGTATCCACGATTCAGAATTCTTTAATTATATTAATAGTATATAATAAATATAAATATAACATAGTACATTTCCTCTATATCTTATATCTTTTTTTCTTTATCGTTATCGAAAAAAACATTTTCTTTCCTATTAAGGAAAGAAAAAAAATGTATCGTTCTTTTTTATCCAAATCAAATTTTCAATTTGATTTGGATAGAATTCTATATGAAGAAATGATAAATTTTTTTGTACTAAATTAAAATAACTGCAAATAACACGTATAATAAATATTTTTATTTTTCCTGATCGGTAAAATTCGTGTAAAAGAAAAAAAAGAAAATTTTTTTTATGGTCAAAAATTCATTCATCTCGGCTATTCGACAAGAAAAAGAAAAAAACTGTGGATCTGTTGAATTTCAAGTATTTAGTTTCACTGATAAGATACAAAGACTTACTTTACATTTAAAATTACATAAAAAAGATTTTTTATCACAAAGAGGTCTACGAAAAATTTTGGGAAAACGTCAACGGCTGTTGGATTATTTGTCAAAGAAAAATCGAGTACGTTATAAGAAATTGATTAACCAGTTGGGTATTCGGGAGTCAAAAACTCATTAATTTTAAGTTTAAGATTGGTTTGAATTTTTTCTTTAGTTATTAAATTTTGCATTTTGATCAACTTCATTTTGCTAAATTCATGGAATACTGAATTGAATTAAGGAAGAAAAATTATGACTGTACCAGCTACAAGAAAGGATCTCATGATAGTGAATATGGGTCCTCACCACCCATCAATGCATGGTGTTCTTCGACTAATTGTTACTCTCGATGGTGAAGATGTTATTGATTGTGAACCTATATTGGGTTATTTACATAGAGGGATGGAAAAAATAGCGGAAAATCGAACAATTATACAATATTTGCCTTATGTAACACGATGGGATTATTTAGCCACTATGTTCACAGAAGCAATAACAGTAAATGCACCAGAACGGTTAGAAAGCGTTCAAGTACCTAAAAGAGCTAGTTACATTAGAGTAATTATGCTAGAACTGAGTCGTATAGCTTCTCATTTATTATGGCTTGGACCTTTTATGGCGGATATCGGTGCACAGACTCCCTTTTTCTATATTTTCAGAGAAAGGGAATTGTTATATGATCTATTCGAAGCCGCTACAGGTATGCGAATGATGCATAATTATTTCCGTATTGGGGGAGTTGCTACCGATTTACCTTATGGCTGGATAGAGAAATGTTTGGATTTTTGCGATTATTCTTTAACAGGAATTGTTGAATATCAAAAACTTATTACGCGTAATCCTATTTTTTTGGAACGCGTTGAAAGAGTGGGCATTATTGGTGGAGAGGAGGCAATAAATTGGGGTTTATCAGGACCAATGTTACGGGCTTCTGGAATCCAATGGGATCTTCGTAAAGTTGATAGTTATGAGTGTTACAATAAATTTGATTGGGAAGTCCAATGGCAAAAAGAAGGAGATTCACTAGCCCGTTATTTAGTACGAATCGGTGAAATGGAGGAATCTATAAAAATTATTCAACAGGCTCTAGAAGGAATTCCTGGAGGACCTTATGAGAATTTAGAAGTCCGACGTTTTGATAAAGCAAAAAATCCTGAATGGAATAATTTTGAATATAGATTTATTACTAAAAAGCTTTCGCCCAATTTTGAATTGTCGAAGCAAGAACTTTATGTGAGAGTAGAAGCCCCAAAAGGAGAATTAGGAATTTATTTGATAGGAGATAATAGTGTTTTCCCTTGGAGATGGAAAATTCGTCCACCCGGTTTTATCAATTTGCAAATTCTCCCTCAACTAGTTAAAAGAATGAAATTGGCAGATATCATGACGAAATTAGGTAGTATAGATATCATTATGGGAGAAGTTGATCGTTGAAATGATAATTGATATGACAGAAACGGAAATACAAGCTATAAATTCTTTTTCTAGATCGGAATCTTTAAAAGAAGTTTATGAACTCATATGGATCTTTGTTCTTATTTTCACCCTTATATTGGGAATAACAATAGGGGTACTAGTAATTGTGTGGTTAGAAAGAGAAATATCTGCAGCAATACAACAACGCATTGGGCCTGAATATGCCGGTCCATTGGGAATTCTTCAAGCTATAGCAGATGGAACCAAATTAGTTTTTAAAGAGGATCTCCTCCCATCTAGAGGGGATATTCGTTTGTTCAGTGCGGGACCCTCTATAGCGGTCATATCTGTTCTACTAAGTTATTTAGTAATTCCTTTTGGATATCACCTTGTTTTGGCCGATCTTAGTATAGGCGTTTTTTTATTGATCTCCATTTCAAGTATTGCCCCTATTGGACTTCTTATGTCAGGATATGGGTCGAATAATAAATATTCTTTTTCAGGTGGTCTACGGGCTGCTGCTCAATCTATCAGCTATGAAATACCATTAACTCTATGTGTGTTATCAATATCTCTACGTGTGATTCGGCAGAACATTATTATTTTCCCTCTTTTCTAGAACTAGGAATAGAATAAAGAAATTTAATATATTATATTCAATGGATATATATTTTTTTTTATCATTAGGGTTAATGAATTAAACTAGATAGTTAGATGAGTAAAAGCAAACTGCTTATAAATTTGCAGTAAGAAGATTAAATCTCATTCCCTATGTACGAGAATAGAAACATAAGCAGTATAAACTGTTTACCCCAAGGTTAAGATTCTTTGACCAATTATCATATCTTGAAGCGGGTACAAAAGATCACCCGTATGGGGTTTCTACTACTGTCTTATATTTATTACCATACTGGAGATTAATAAAAAATCAGTGGACAGTTAGGAACACCAAGGTACACAAAAGATTCGTAATGGAGATAATTTAAGATAAAAAAAGACTTTTTTGCATAAAGCTTTGGATAAAACGAATCATAATGAGGACTTTAAGTTGGTAGAAATGACCAAGTAGTACTTCTCCACGATTCCGATCTCGAGTATGCTCCTATTCACTGATTAAAGAAATGACTATAAAAAACGAATTAATCCTTTATTTTATTTTATTTTTCAGAGTACCTCCCTTCCTCTGAGAAAGAAGAATAGGACAGGAGCAAAAGAAATATTTCTTATTTATTTTGCCCATTCAATATTCATATCTACTATAATACATACACGGAATCCTTAATCATAAATTTGGAATTAATGATCAATTCTTTCTAACTAATTCTTTCTTTAGAGTTATTGATAAAACCGAATTTATTGATATAACGAGTATTTTATTTAAGGATTAAGTTATTACCGAATAAAGATAAATTAAAATTTTAATTGAAAAGATCAATTCGGAAGCGCTTTTTTATTCTAGCAGACGGAATTTCGTTGGTCTAATTTTGAACTTCCCGGTATTAGAATTTCAAAATTACAATAATACCAAACAAGTACTTGCATTTATTTGTGACCATAGAGGAGCCGTATGAAGCTGAGGTCTCATGTACGGTTTTGAAATAGCGATATGCACAGTAATGTTATTATCGACTATGATTATCTAACAGTTCAAGTACAGTTGATATAGTTGAGTCACAGTCAAAATATGGTTTTTGGGGGTGGAATCTGTGGCGTCAGCCTATAGGGTTTGTTGTTTTTCTAATTTCTTCTCTAGCAGAATGTGAGAGATTACCTTTTGATTTACCAGAAGCAGAGGAGGAATTAGTAGCAGGTTATCAAACAGAATATTCAGGTATTAAATATGCTTTATTTTATCTTGCTTCTTACCTAAATTTATTAGTTTCTTCATTATTTATAACAGTTCTTTACTTAGGCGGATGGAATTTCTCTATTCCGTATATATCTATTCCTGAATTTTTAGGAATAAATAAAATGACAGGAGTTTTTGGAATAACAATTGGTATATTTATTACATTAGCTAAAGCTTATTTGTTTTTGTTCATTCCTATCACAGCAAGATGGACTTTACCTAGACTGAGAATGGACCAACTTTTAAATTTTGGATGGAAATTTCTTTTACCTATTTCTCTGGGTAATCTATTATTGACAACTTCTTTTCAACTTATTTACCTATAAAGAATAGAATAAGATAACGATATTCTCCATTCATAACTGATCTTAAATAAGAGAAAGAAACATCAAATTATTCACGGAGATCTACAATATGTTCCCTATGGTGACCGGGTTCATAAATTTTGGTCAACAAACAATACGGGCGGCAAGGTACATTGGTCAAAGTTTCATAATTACCCTATCTCATACAAATCGTTTACCTGTAACTATTCAATATCCTTATGAAAAATCGATTACATTAGAACGTTTCCGTGGTCGAATTCATTTTGAATTTGATAAATGTATTGCTTGTGAAGTATGTGTTCGTGTATGTCCCATAGATCTACCCGTTGTTGATTGGAGGTTTAAAAGAGAGATTAAAAAGAAACAATTGTTTAATTATAGTATCGATTTTGGAGTCTGTATATTTTGTGGTAATTGTGTCGAGTATTGTCCAACAAACTGTTTATCGATGACTGAAGAATATGAACTTTCAACTTATGATCGTCACGAATTAAATTATAATCAAATTGCATTAGGTCGGTTACCAATGTCAGTAATTGGAGATTACACAATTCAAACAATTATGAATTCCGGTCAAATCAAAATGGATAAAGAAAAACCCCTTGATTCAAAAACGATTACTGATTACTAATATTTTTTTATATAAAGATAAACAGAAACAAGTCTTCTTTTTTTTATGAGAACCTAATAAACTTATCTTATTAACTATTGATTATTGAGAATCAAT